>CAUYRH010163041.1:0-28010 GCA_963574655.1 Perodicticus potto | reverse complement strand
CTACAGGCGCCTGCCACAACGCCCGGCCATTTTTTGGTTGCAGCCGTCATTGTTGTTTGGCGGGCCCAGGCTGGATTCGAACCCGCCAGCTCAGGTGTACGTGGCTGGCGCCTTAGCCCGTTGAGCCACAGGTGCCGAGCCATGTTGGTTATTTTTAAATAGCCGTATTGCTGACAGTGCTCAGACTTGGCCTGTGCACCCCGTCTCCCTCTTTGAGTGTCTGTCTCTCGCTCTGCTCTCTCTGCCTCTGTCTGCCTTCATACCGTGTGTGCACGTTTCTCTTTTTTGTCTGTGCTTTTGTGTTTCTTCGACTGTGGCTCTGTCGGCCATGTGCTGTCTCTGAGTTTTGATTTTTTTCCTTCTTTCTAGGCACCTGTTTCTGGCTGCTTCTCTTGCCCTGCCCGTCCCTTGCAGCCCCTCCCTCGTCCTCCCCTCTCAGCCTCTCCAATAACCAGCACAACAATAACTCAATAACAAATAACTCAAGTGCATTTGTGTTACCGGTTGTATTTACCAGAAAGAGTTATATGCTCCCCATTCTTGATTTCTAAAAGCAAACGACTAAAACATGTTCAATTTCTCTCTTCCAAAAGCTCCCTGAATGAAGCTGCATTTTACTTCCATTTTCTTCCATTGGTTTATTTTTTTATTCTATAGGTCATGCCCTTGAAAGAAAAAAAGATAAGCTTTCCACCCGAATGTTACTGTATTTCAGACAATAGGCGGCCTGGGTGTCATTCAGGGCGCCAGGGTGAGGGCGCCAGGGTGGGGGTGCCAGGAGCGTGGCTCTGGGCTGTGTGTATCCCGTGCCCCACCAACACAGGCGTTTCCTGGTTAATCTGATCTCAGTGGAGCCAAGACCTGCTTTGGGTTTAACAGATGCAGCTCTGGAGAAATATCTATAGCATCCTAATTCATCACCACAGATTCCTTCACCTTCAAGGCAGCCTGCAGTGGCTGGAGAGAGTTGGGAAATGATCGAAAAAGAATCTCAGGGAACAAATCTTTTACATCTTAAAAGGAGAGAGATTTTCGGCCTGGCAGGAACATTAAAGCAAATCCAGGTACTCTTGAAAGCCTGGTGCTGTTCTGTCTTTTGCTTGTAGGATGCATGTTATCTTGGTTAGCAGGTCAAGTCTCCTCAATTCTGCCTAGAGGTGACTCAGTCTTTTCCTGGTCATTCCCAGTCCTGCCAGCAGTCATTATAAATAAAAGCACAGGACATGGAGCATTGGGGCTGGAAAGGTCCAGTTGGTGGCCTCGTCTGACAGAGGAGCAAATGAGTCTCAGAGGGTGGGAACAATTTACCAAAAGCATGAGGCTACCTAGTGGCAGATGTCCCTGTCCACCCCCCAGGCCCAGCTGCACATCTATTAAAGGTGGAGCTACCCGGCTGTGGGCCGTGGTTAGATCTCCAGCCCTGCTGACAACTCCAAGATCAGGGCACACAGCCAGCTGGGCAAATGAATGGGTCCATATGGCAGCCCTTGGGGACTATCTCAAAGTACGTGTGACACCCACCCCCCGAGGGATCTCAGATGACTCTCTGAGGAAAAGGAAAGAAGGCAGAAGCGGAAGCAATAGCCCCATGTTCACACTTGACCCCATTCAGCTCCATGTCATGTCATGACCGAGTAGTATAATCCAGGCCCTTGGCTAGAACTTGGGGTACAGCAAGAAGTCCAGAACCTTAGGGATAATACATAGGTATGTGTGGGATGTACAGGTCAGAGAATCAGTCCTCCCTCTCAGCTCAGCCTGGTCGGATGACCCAGGAGGCCTTCCTGGAAGAGGTGATGTCACTAGCAATATCTAGACTAATGTTCCACTGGACCGTTCCTCTGTGGGATCCCAGTCCAGGCCTTTGGGAGAATACCGCAGAAATAAAAGCCATGGTGATTCTTTGGGGCTTCAGATCAAAGCACTTCTCATTCCCATCTCAGCCTCCACACTCACCAGCCGCATGACTACAACCATGCCACGTGACCTCGGAGTCTCCAGAGCTTGGGTTGAGTATTCAGTGAGATGTGATCTGGGAATGCATTCTGCACATTTTAAAGTGTGCCAACAATGCGGGCTGCTACAGCCCTTTGGATGCACTTTAGGAGTGCAGAGAAATCAAAGCCATTCCCTTCCCTGAAGGCTGCAACCCAGGATCAAAGAAGGGCCTGAGAGTCTGTGTGCTCGGCTCCACCTGGTCTCTCTTTGGGCCTCACTTTCCCCACCTGTGAAATGAGAGTATTGGCCTTGTCCTCTAAGGTCCCTTGTCACACTGACACTCTGCAGCCAAGAGGCTGAGGCCTGGCCCTTGAACAGCCCATTCTTGGGTGGACAGGTGCTGCCTTTGCCCCTCCGGGCCCGTCCCAGAAAGCAATACCCAGGCTTGTGTGACCTCTGACCCAGCATCCCTTGGTAAGCTAAACCCTGACTCTGCACTCCAAGGTGGTGACCCGCAAGGCAGGGGTCCCTGCTCCATGCGAGAACTAAGCTGCTGGAAATGAGCTCCATCCCCAAAAAGAGGGAGCTAAGGAAAAAAAGATCTGCCATTTTCCTCAAAATAAAAACAGAGGCAGATGGCTGGGAGGGTTTCCATGGTTAATTAAATATGCTTTAGTCTCTAAGTTAATTATGAAATGATTCCTGCAGGGGGGAAGCTCTGCTTTGCATGGAGCAGGTTCAGGTGAATAGTTGGGAGATTCCGGGGGAGACTCAGGTCCCCCTTTGCTTCTCTCCCCAAAGATTCTCTGTCCGGGTCTTTAGGAAGCCTCAGAGGCAGCAAATGCCACCTGTTTGGGGGATGACAGGAGCTACTCCACCTTTCTGAGCATCTGTAAGGAGAGACAGCACATAGCAGAACTGGGGCTCCATGAATGCCTTTCTTAGACTCTCTTCTAAGGAAATTATCAGAAACCAGATAAAGATTTCTTGGACAAGAATATTCACCACACCATCATTTATAATCATGAAAGATAGGAAACTGCCTGGACACCTGCAAATAGAGACCTGGCTAAATAAATCCTGGGGTAATCAGACAGTAAAATATTATGTAGTCATTAAAATAGTGTTTTTGAAGAATAGATGATGATGTTGGGGAGTGCTCTGGTTGTATACAGTGAAAAAAACAACATGCAAATTTGTAGATAAAGCAGCATGTAATTTTACAAATAGTTATGCACAGAAAAAAAGGTGGTATATTAAATGCTAATCACGGCTATTTTTAAAAGGTAAGATCCTGATTTTATTTCTTTCTATATACCTTTGTATTCTTAATTTTTTGCAATGAGCATGCATTGCTCTTATAATCATGAAATAAGTTTTTAAATGCCAGCACTCCCTTATAATAGATTTTCAAGTGAGCCTAAACAATTTTATCATACCCTCTTTTGAAGTAAATGAACTTTACTATAAAAGTCTAAGTTCTTAGGATTGATGGTGGACAATGGTTTATTTTCTAGAACTCTCCATTTAAGGTTCTTTCAAAGAAAAGCATTGCACATGTTAAATGCCCATTGCCATTATGGAATGTGAAATGCCGGGGCCTGCTCTGACAGTGGCGCAGGAGTCTAGGAGAAAGGGTATAGGCATGAATTGCTGGAGCCACCCAATCTAAGAATTACCCTGAGGACCATGACAGACGCAAGGGTAACGCTGAGTCCTCCTAGAGGAGGGAGGAACCCTTATCTTGTAATGTGGAGAACTACAAAGCATGACAAAGTCAATGGCGAAATTCCAAATCTGGCCAGGACCACAGGACGAGACTCTTCCTTGGTCTCTGGGGCATCCTGAGAGTCCCCAGGATTGTGTGGGGACAGCGGCAGCCAGGCTGATCACTAGAAGCTTAGAAGGCATTGGTGACTTCACAGGCCCCCTGGCATGGCAGGATTAGGGGATGGAAGCAGAAGAAACATTCATAAGTGTTTATATCATTTAAAAACCATTCCTAATCAATTTACAAACCCTCCATCACCAAAACAACTCCCATCCCAGAATGACACAGCGGGGACTGTTACTTAGACAGGGGATGGAAGGAATTTTGCTTTTTGCCATTATGAAGTCCTAGGTGGCAATGGTACCCCCTCGCTGGGGCCTGCGGTTGCTTCTGTATATGTGGCCACCCTGTCAAGGTGTGAAGCCTGCTGGTGGCATCAGGGTGCTCTCAATGTTTCCTTGTCAGACATAGAGGTTGCACAATTAAGCCCGTGAATTCATCTTTAGGGAGTGCTGCGTACCTCATTGCTGAATATCACCGTGGTCACCTTAGAAGCACTACTCTGTTGGCCACCTGGTGGCCAGTCAGTAATGTAGCACTTTTTGTAGGATGAGTTCATGAACTTGTCAGACCTCATACAATGACAGCTCTGATGGCCATTTCAAAAAAAGTGTTCCCGAAATTGCTTTGAAGGGTGAACTAGGTGTCGGTGTCAGTACCGAGCTTCCCCAGGGGAGCGCCTTGAAGGTGACTGGAGTGATATTTAGCAATGATGCATGTAGAACTTTTTCTAGAATAAATTCAAAAAACGTAATTGCCTGACCTCATATTGCTCAGACGCACATGGGTCTTCCCTAACTTCTAGAATGTAGCCACCAAAGTATAGAGAAAACCGAAGCTTCATAAACCCTGACTGTAAGGGAGGTAAAGGACTCCAACCCTAGCTACCTCAACCTCAGTCATAAAAGGAGACGAAGAAATGCGTGAATAAGGAAATGGAGGCATTAGTGAGAGCTGTTCACTCTAGCACAAGACACTCTCCAGGAGAATGAAAGAGGAAGGGGCCCAGGAGGTAGTCTGGAGTACCCGCTGCTCCTCGGACCGAAGTCACAGCTGTTGCAGCACTCACTGTCATTCCGTCCAAGAGGCTCCCCTGTTAAGCTTTTGCTATAGGAAGGAACAGCAGTTACTAAACGTGCTTTCAAATCTCTCTCACCACGATCCCAGCGTGACAAAGACCTGGCCCTTTCCGCCAAAACTTTTCAAATCTATTATCCTGTAGAATACCACCTTGGTTTCATAATGGGTATCCAGAAAAATATGTGACTCATGTGATGAATAGCTGCTTTGTGGCTGGCTCTCTTGGAATGAGGCGTTTATGACGGTGACAGTGCCCCCTACTTCACGGAATTGTTCTTTCAGTAAGCAGATCATTGACATGAACCCAGATACGTGTTCCGGCCTCAGTGATTTTTTTGGCTTTGGAACCATCACCATCATCACAGGCTGGACGTCGACATTCCTAAACTGATTTCCCTTCACCAAATTTGAATGTTTTTCTCAACTACTGGCAAACATATTGGAATGTCATAATGTGACACAAACCACCCGCCAGCAGTCCCATTTTTGAAGCATTTGCCTTTCCATTTGACCTGTACTGTACAATGTGTTGACACAATTGTTTGACTATGTTGGGTTTATTGATATAAAAAATAAGCAAAAATGGGAAAATAAAAGCGAAAGCATTAGCAATAAGAAACAAAGGCTCTTGTGAATGTAACACAATTGAACCTAAAATGAAAATTTTCAAGAGACTGGACGTGGAAAATCTTCAGTTTCAGCTGAGTGTTCATTGAACTCAATTTGGTTGATGAGAGTCACTTGGAGGGAAAGAAAACAAGGTCTTAGAAATAGTTTGCCAGTGATTGTCTTCTTATAGGGAAAAACGTAATTAGGGAGTTCATCTTTCTTCTTAGTTCTTTGAATGCAAAACTCACCTGACAACATACAACAATACTTGTTAACACATAATCTCTAAGACTGTTCTGAGTGCTTTAAATATACTATGCTACTGGCTCGGCGCCTGTGGCTCAACGGGCTAAGGCGCCAGCCACGTACACCTGAGCTGGTGGGTTCAAATCCAGCCCGGGCCCGCCAAACAACGAAGACGGCTGCAGCCAAAAAAAAATGGCCAGGTGTTGTGGCGGGCACCTGTAGTCCCAGCTACTTGGGAGGCGGAGGCAGGAGACTCGCTTGAGCCCAGGAATTGGAGGTTGCTGTGAGCTGTGATGCCACGGCACTCTATCCAGGGTGATAGGTTGAGGCTCTGTCTCAAAAAAAAAAAGAATGGTCAGGGTAAAGAATGAGGTGGGGGCCTCATGTACCAGGATCACCAATGTGGCGGGTTTTTGCAACGTGCTGTAGAGCTGGTATATACTAAAAAATGTTACAGATATAGGCTAAGCATGATGGCTCCTGTAATCCTAGCACTCTGTGTGACCGAGGCAGGTGAATTGCTTGAGCTCACAAGTTCAAGAACAGCCTGAGTAAGAGTGAGATGTCTCTTCTGAAAATGGAAAAGCTAGCCAGGTGTAGTGGTGCATGCCTATAGTCCCAGCCACTCAGGAGGCTGAGGCAAGAGGATCGATTGAGCCCAAGAGTTTGAGGTTGCTATGAACTATGAGGCCACAACACTCTACCCAGGGAGATAGAGTGAGACTCAAGAAAAAAAGTTACAGATATAAAAGTTTATTTATGTAGGGTGGTGCCTGTAGCTCAGTGGGTAGGGCACCGGCCCCATATACCAAGGGTGGCAGGTTCAAACTTGGCCCTGGCCGAACTACAACAAAAAAATAGCCGGGCGTTGTGGCGGGCGCCTGTAGTCCCAGTTACTCGGGAGGCTGAGACAAGATGTTGTTTAGCAGGCCTGGTCCATGTTCCAACCCACCAGTCCTGGTGTGTGTGGCCAGCACTGAACTACAGGTGCCGAGCCACACACACCATTTTTCATCTTAAAAAAAAAAAAAAAGAACTATCTATTCCTGCCTGGCTTCTTTCCTTTTAGGATCAGATGAGAAATTTGAGATGGCTGATCGAGGTAAAAACACAGCCCACGGGGAGTGACACCTGAGGCCTCTCAGTGAGCCCTTGTGCCAGGCATCAGGTCACACACACCCTACAGACACAGTTATTTCATATGCTCCTTAGTGATGACCCTTAAGGTAAGGTACTATCATTTAGCCTCATTTCATAGATGAGGAAACCGAGACTCAGATAGGGGCAGTCTCTTGCTCCGGGTGACATAATCAGTAGAGCCAGTTCTTGAATTTGGGAGCAGGGCCTCTAACCTCCTAGAGCAGTGTTTTCCAACTGTTTCTATCTCACGGCACCTATAAACTCTCATAGCACACTTAAATTATGTTGATCAAAAAAATGAAAAAAGAGTAAGAAAAAGAACATACCTACTGTGCTTTGAACTTCCTTTGAAAATAATTTAATGATCTTCAGAAATTTTCATGGCACACAGGTTGAAAATCACTGTTCTAGCGGGTACCCTGGGGTTGTCTCCCAGGCTGTTTCTGCCCTGCTGCTCCCTCCCCCACTCTGCTGTCCTGGCCTAGGATCAGTATCTGGGAGACAGGCCAGAGCTCAACACCCAAGGGCTCCCCTACACCCACTCCAACCTCTCCCAGAAGCCATCTTCTCAGCCAGGTCACAGCATGAAAGAGGGGAACAGCCCGCCCCAGTCCCCTCTCCTGCTCCAGCCACAGAACTCCAAGCCCTTGTCATGTTTTCTCCCACTGCCCCCCAGGCTCCTCTGTCTGGGTGTCCATGCCTTCCTAGCAAGGCCCAGACAAGGCCTCAGGAGAGATGCCCCAGCCCCAAAGGGACTGAACATTCTTTATTTTATTTTTTGAGATAGAACCTCAAGCTATCACCATGGATAGAGTGCTGTGGCATCACAGCTCACAGCAACCTCCAATACCTGGGCTCAAGCGAGTCTCCTGCCTCTGCCTCCCAAGTAGCTGGGACTACAGGCACCCGCCACAATGCCCGGCCATTTTTTGGTTGCAGCTGTCATTGTTGTTTGGCGGGCCCAGGCTGGATTCAAACTCGCCAGCTCAGGTGTACATGGCTGGTGCCTTAGCCCGTTGAGCCACAGGCAGAGCCAGGACTGAACATGCTTGATGAAACTTGGATACCTTCCTTCAGAGGAGGGTCAGCTGGCATGGAGTAGCTAACCTCAGGGCGAAGACAGGTCAGGGATATACACCTACAGGCTGTCCATCACTCAGAGGCCAGCTCAACAAAGACAGTCACCTCTTACAAGGGCTCACCTTGATTGTACTTTATTGATGTTACAGACTTTCCACTTAAAACATTGAAAATTTGCATAAACATAAACATATGCCCCCATCCTTGGAGATGGGTGAAATGACTCTGAGAACAGAGTAAGGGAGAGAATAAAGGGTAGAGACAGAGGGCCCCTAACCCTCAGCAGGGGCAATGGGACAGGTGAATAAAGGGGATGGAAGGGTTATTAAGAAGCATCTTGCTTACTAACATGAAGCCTCGTGCTCAGCAGGAACACGCAGGAGGCCTCATTGGTGTAGGGGGCCCTTGGAGGGCAGGCACATGGTGCCCAACTAGCCAGCCCAGACTGGCATCCCGGGGGTAGAGTGGAGGTAGGGGGTGGCACACAGGGTCCGCAGCCCAGGTCTCTGCTCCCCCCACCTCCCTCTCCACCATCCGAGAGAAAAGAGGGTTTGGGCCTCAGCCACGGACCGACGCCGTTACTGGCAGCGTCTCCTTAAACTACAGAGATACAATGTGTATCAACAGGGTGATCACTTCTGACCCACTCAGGCCGACGGCTAGGGGGCTGCATGGGCCAGAACCAATCCTATAGTATCTTTGGTTTGTGGGTTCCCTACTTTACTCCTCCCTCTGTCCAGCCTCCAGGGTAAGCCTTGGGGCTGCTTGAGGTTTACTCATTGGGGTGCTGGGACTTGTAGGAGAGGATTTCAGCAGCCAGCTGCTGGGGGTCCAGGAGCTGTGGGAAGCGCCCCATCACGGCCTTCACCAGGTGTGGGGGGAAGACACCACACAGCTTGGTGTACACACTGGCCTGCTCCTTGGCCAGGCCGCCTGCCCTTCCCCATGGGCCCCCACCAGCCCCTGGGCTTAGCACCTGGGACTCCTGAAGGACTGGGGTGGGTGGTGGCAGTGGGTACGGCTCAGACCAGTACTCTCGAGGTGGAAAGGCCGGTGGCCGGGGTGCGTAGTCAGCAGGGACACTGAAGTGGCCAGCACCCACGGCCCGTCCAAAGGCAGAGAAGGCCGGAGTGGCTGGAAGCTCAGATCCGTAGGGAGTGTAGCCAGCATAAGGGCCCTGGGGTGGGCCTGGCTCACCAGGGCTTCCTCCTCGAATCCCCCACAGTTCTGACATCTGGCTCTCCAGGGAGCCAATGCCTGAATCCAGGCAATCCTGGGAGGTATATGGGAGTGAGTCCAGGGTCTGTGGGAACCAGTCCATGGGCCCAAAGCTGCTGCCACTGCCCCCACTAGGTGGGTGGCTCCTGCCTGATGGAGTGAAGGTCTGTGCTGGACCTTCCCGGCGGGGCGCGGGGGATGCTCGAGCCCCCAGCTTCTTCCCATCCAGGCTGCACCGCTCAGTCTCTGTAGTTACAGAGTCGGACTGAGATGAAGGTGAAGACCGCTGGCCACTTTTGTCCTTGCCCAGGGCCCTCGGGGGTGAGAGGAGGGCGTTGGCACGGAGCTCATCAGCCACAGAGCGCTGGGGGCGGCTTGGCCGCTCCGGGTGGAAGAATCGGCACTTGATCCCATAGGTGCATTTCCTCCCTAGAAGAGGAATGAAGAGGGACCCCTAAACAGGGGGCTCCAGAATCAGAGGCCAGAGTGGGGAAGGGGTAACATGGAAAACAGGGCTGGGGGGGGGCAGTCATGGTGATCCCCAAGAGGAAGAACCTAGGTGGGAGGGGAGGAGGAAGGGAGAGGAGTGAGGAGGGAGAGCTATGGAGTGAGGGGCTGGGCCCCATACCGTAGGGACATGGCTGCTTCCTATGCTCAGAAGTGAGTGGCTTCTTACGCAGGAAGTTGTCCAGGCTGGGCCCATGCCGGCCCAAGGGATCATCAGGGGGCATGAACCTGCAGAGGGAGAAAAGAAGTCTCAGAAGGTGGGAGACATCCAGAACTGTCCTCTTGGTGGGTCACCCCAAGATAGGAGAGGGGGATCCCTTGGTCCACAGGGCCACTTTTTTTTTTTTTTTGAGACAGAGCCTCAAGCTGTCACCCTGGATAGAGTGCCGTGGCATAACAGCTCACAACAACCTCCAATTCCTGGGCTCAAGCGAGTCTCCTGCCTCCGCCTCCCAAGTATCTGGGACTATAGGCGCCCGCCACAACGCTCAGCTATTTTGTGGTTGCAGCTGTCATTGTTGTTTGGCGGGCCCGGGCTGGATTCGAACCCGCCAGCTCAGGTGTACGTGGCTGGCGCCTTAGCCTGCTGAGCCAAAGGCACCGAGCCAGGGCCACTTTTTTGTTGTTGTTGTTGCAGTTTGGCTGGGGCCGGGTTTGAACCTGCCACCCTCGGTATATGGGGCTGGTGTCCTACCCACTGAGCCACAGGTGCCACCCTCACAGAGCCACTTTTTTTGTTTTTGTTTTTTTGAGACAAAGTTTAACTCTGTTACCTAGGCTACAGTGATATGGCATCAGCCCAGCTCACAGTAACCTCAAACTACTAGGTTTAAGCCATCCTTTTGCCTCAGCCTCCCAAGTAGCTGGGACTACAAGTGACCACCACAATGCCTGGCTAATTTTTTCTATTTTTAGTGGAGACAGGTTCTCAATTTTGTTCAGCCTGGTCTTGAACTCCTGAGCTCAAGGGATCCTCTCACCTGGGCCTCCCAGAGTACTAGGATTACAGGTGTGAGCCACCACGCCTGGCCAGCCCATGGGCACCTTTAGCCTTTCTGAGGCTGTTGAGAAGCCGGCAGCCTGAGTCTCTAAATCTAGGGCTGCATTCTCTGCCCCATGGCTTCTGGTTGGGAGATGTGGTGCTGGGACCAGGCACAGTGGCTCACGCCTGTAATTCTAGCATTTTGGAAGGCCAAGGCAGAAGAACTGCTTGAGCCCAGGAGTTTAAGACCAGCCTAAGCAACACAAAAGGACTGTCTCTACAAAAATAAAAAAATTAGCCAGATATGGTGGCATGTCCCAGCTACGTGGAAGGGTGAGGCAGGAAGATCGCTTGAGCTAAGTTCAAGGCTGTAGTGAGCTGTGATCATGCCACTGCTCCCCAGCCTGGGTAATAGTGCAAGAGCTTGACTCAAAAAAAAAAAAAAATTATATATATATGTGTGTATGTATGTATGTATGTATGTATGAATGGTGCTGGAGCCACTGACCACATCCCCTCACAAATGCTACTGCCGCATACCCCAAATCAAAAAGCACCATCCCTCCACTTGCCTGGTCCCAGCCTGCTCTCTCATGCAGGGAGCTGTCTATCCCACTCCCACAGCTGGCTGGAGCCATGACTGCAGCCCTCATGGCCACAGGGCCCAAGAGGACCCGCCTCCAAGCCTCGTCCTCCCCAGGGCATCTCTGGCTGGCCATTAGGGCCCCCGTTCGGGAACATACTTGTCATTGACGAATGAGTACATGAGCAGCCTCTCCTCAATGAAGCGCTTCCACTCCTGGCGCTCGCCCTGGAGGTCACGATATGTGTCGTTGGAGACCACGATCCCGTCGGACTCAAAGGCCAGCTTCACAATGAATCTGTCATCGTAGCAAACCACTCGCTTGCCACCCACACGCCGTGATGGTGTGAACACCAGTATCTTCTTCTTTTCCAGTTCCCGCAGGATGTGCTGGTCTGAGAGGTGACGGGGCACAGGTCAGGGCCCAAAGGACCCAGAGCCATGTCCGCAGGTCTCCCTACCATCCTGGTGGCTAGGCAGGGTAGGCACAGGGGTTGTTAACGCCAAGTTTGCAAGGGCAGGAACCAGCACTGATAAAGCCACTGCCACATGCCTGCCTCTTGTCTGGGCCCTTGCAGTTTGCTAAAGCTGTGAACACCTGTGTGCAGAGCTGCAGGGCCCCTTCAAGCAAAGGCTGCCAGCAGGGAGCTGCCCCTGCACCTCCTCCCCCTCTGGATATCAGACCTGTTTGTGCCAGAGTGGTCTTGGCTTTGGCCGTTAGCCCAGCCTGTCCTGTAGGGGTCCATGAACAAGCTCCAGCTTGAGCTGGAGCAGAAAGTATCTTGGCTCTGTCCCTTGCATCACCAGGACATCACTAGATCTTTTGTGGTAGGGGCCCTTTTTCCTAGAGCCCAAAGCCCAACCAGCCTCCCCCCAGATTACAAGACTTCTAGAGACAATGACTCAGTTTTTACCTCCAAAGGCTGGGGCTCTTACAAGGACAATGGCACCACCTAACATATGTTGAGTGCTTGCTCCATGCCAGGTACTCTTTTAAGCATTTACAATTATTAAATATAATTCTCACAGCAACCCTGTGAGGAAGGCACTGTTATTGACCTCCCATACCCTTCTCATTTTACAGATGAGGAGCAAGTGGCTCAGCAGTGCTAACAGGGGTTCCTGCATAGGTTGCAACACAGGAAGAGTTCCAACCCTGGCTATCTGGGTTCCAGAGCCCACAGGCTTCACCACAATGCCCCACTGCCCCTCTACTACTGGTGAAGCTGAGAAAATGACCTGCCCACGAGCAGGATGACAGAGGTGCCCAGTAACTGAAGCAGAAGGTGACCTCCAGTGACCACTATTCAGGGCAGGGTTGCTAAGGACAGAAAATACCAGGAAAAGAAATGCTGGTCTCTGTTTGAATTCTAGAAGTTGTTGGTCTGTCCCTCTTGGGGAGAGCCAGGGCAGCTGGGGCAGTGAGACCACCCACTTCCAGAGGTGTCACTCACCTGTGATGGGCACATCGGGTCGTGGCTGCTCCTTCCTCCAGGATGGCACAAACACTGTGATGTCTGTGTGTCCTCGCTCTAGAAACCAATTCACTGCCAGCAAGATGCCCCGGCAGGAGAAGACCTCCTTGTTTCCGTGGCTAGGAGAGAAAACAGACAGGGTCAGCTCACACAAGCCCACCTGCTATTTGCCATCCCGTAGGTGTGAGCAGGAAGGGAGAGTGGGACCTTTGCAGTTGGGGGCCCAAGGCCTCCACTCCCTGGGCTGGTTCCCACAGCACCAGGATGGCCAGACCCAGCTGGGACTTTTCCCTGAGGTTCCATCTCCCGAAAGTGAGGAAACACCCAGGAATCTGGCAGTACCAGCTCCCCATGGCGGGGGAGGGTCAGGCCACTTGCAACACACCTGGGGGTGGGGGAAAGGCACTGAAGACGTGTGGTTCCTGCCCCACCCGGGAGCCACTGGGACCACAGGGACGCAGATGTATACGCAGCCTGAGTCACCACCCCTCCCTGGCTCACAGTGCTGTGGGTGGGGGTGGGGGAAGTACCAGCCTGGTTGACCAAGGAGAAACCAGATTGTTCCGGATTAAAGTTCAGTCCTTACACTAAACTCAGGGGCTAAGGCCTGAGGAGGGCAAAGAAGACAGCACTGGATTCCCACCTTCAACACATGACAGGAAGCCTTTTAGTTCGAAAGTGAAAGGACACAGCTTTTCCTCCCAAGACAGCCAATTCCCCAAAACGCCTGGACCAGCCCTGACTTCCCTTCACCCACCTCTTCATCTCAAGGCAGGAAGACTCTATTAGCCAGGAAAGCTGAGAGAGGGGACATCTCCCCTGCCTTGGTCCAAGGACCAGACCTCGCCCCATCCGAAGAGGGAAGCCCGGAGGTGCTCCTGTGGCTTTCAGTTTCTCTGTCTGAAAAATGTGGCCAGCAGCCTGCAGCTTCTTCAAGAAGGGCCATGGCAATGAGATAACTTCTTACTGGCTTGAGGCCAAAGATGGTCAAATAAAGTAGAGGTTCCAACTGGATTTCCTAGGAGGTGGAAGGGGGCTGTGGGGGCTCCTAGGTGACACCAGGTGTCACAGAAGGGCTGCTGGGATCAGCAGTCTCGGCCTCTCACTGCCCCTCAAAGAACAATTCAGACTCATATTTGGCAAATAAAACAGAATACATGTTACGCAAAAGAGGCAGGTCCAGGGCCGACCACATCCTGTGGGTGGCTTTGGTGGGGAGGCAGGGGGTGGTGGTGAGAGCTGGAGCCCCAAGTGAAGATAGACAGGGAGGGGGGGCAACTGGGGGGCACAGGGGCTGTTTGGGGGTGAGGTTGGGCACCAAAGTCTGAAGTTCTCTGTAAATTGTAGAGGAGACAAAGTCCAGCCCTGGGCAGCACTCATTCCATCTGGTGCCCCCCGCCCATCTGCCAGCCTACTCATAAAAGTTAACATTTACTGAGAGCTGGGCCCCAGGCCCCGCTCAAAGTGCCTCACACTGAACATTAACAAGCGCGTGAGGCGGGCTCTATCATTATTACCCCCTTTCCCCAGATGAAAGCTGTGGTCCAGAGAGGGAAACTTAGTTGCTAGGGTCACATAGCAGTAACAATGGCGCAGAGCCTGTGCTCAGAGCCACGATGTGTGCAGATGCTCCGGCAGGTACAAAGAAAGGTAACAACTCTGACCGTGAGGACAAAGTGGGAATTAGCAGGTACTGAGCTCTAACTGGAGGCCAGATACATCGTCTCATCCTTACAAGGCTTGGGAAGGAAGGCTCTCTGACTCATCCAAGGTCACCTGGCCAGTGGCAAGACAGTTAGAACTTGTAACCTGGTCTGGGACCACTAGACTGCCTTCTGGTCTCTAACAGAAGACACAAGTTTATCTGGGAGGAGCATGCCTTCCAAATGAAGTTTACACAAGTGTGTTAAGGGAGGCAGGAACAGCCAGGAAGGAGAAGGCCTTCCCTGACAGCCAGGATGTCTGGTCCCTGGTCTGTATCACGCCATGTCCAGTGCTCAGTTTCCCTGGACCTTCTGCTCTGTCTTCCCATGACGGTGGCGTACCATCCTCCCTGGCTTGGCTCCCTGTCCCTGGTGTGCAGTCTGCACAGGCGCCCGCCTGCCTGTGCACGTGTGTAGGTGCAAGTGCCCATCAGAGGCCAGCATCTTCACGGGTTGGGACCTCACGGGATGCCAGGGCTCTGAGCGCATGCACTGCTTCTGAGCATTGGCTGGGGACGATTTTGCTCTCTAGCACCTTGAAATATTCCGTGGGCAGGTAATCAGAGCCTTACTCTTGGCTGAAGTAGAACACATGAGCCTGGGAGCCCCTCCCCAGCTAGCTTTAGTTCCATTCACACTGCACTGGAGGAAACTGTGCTGGCACAAGAAAATCAGACATCCTCCCTCCCCAAGTTCTCTTTGCCTGGAAGGTCAGGGCCCCCTCCTAGCCTGGCTAGCCAGGCACTGATAGGATGCAGCTGCTGCTGCCCCAGGACAGAGGGCAGGGCTGGGCCAGCCTCCCCAGGTAAAAAGATCTGCCTAGGCTGGGCCTGGCTAGTGGAGAAAAATTCCCTTAGAAGGAAACAGAGGTGAATTTCCCCACGATTTGCATATGCTGGGGGCAAGCTTGCCTGCCCTTGCGGGGAGGGGGTGGCAGGGTAGGAACCGAACAGCAGCTGAGACAGGAAGTTTGAGGCTGGAATTCCCCTCCTGCCACTGCCCCAGCTCAGTCAAAGCTTTCCCCTACCCCGCCCTCCTTGAGCCTGCTCCTCTGAGCACCTTGCTCCACCAGCACCCCTCCTCCCAGGCCCCTCCTCCTCCTGCCAGGATACAAACACACACAGCACATGGCTGCTCCCAGGGCTCACACTCCCCCAGAGAAAGGTGTTAGAGATCCTTCCTAGCTCAGCCAGAAGAGGCTGGAGCCTGAGAGGAGGTCCTCTAACTCTCAAAGCACAGCCTATAACCCACTGTCCCCTAGCCTGGGAGCCAGCTCTTCTCAGCCTCCTACCCAAGTCTTTGCCCAAGTCAGAGGAAGGGGGCCCATTTACATGTCTGCTGAGTGAGGCCAGGGTAGCTCTTGCCCCAGTTGCGCCAGGGAGGGCCGAGGCTGATGTCACACCAGCCTCAGGCAGACCACCCCCATGTCTGGGGTCCCCGGGTCCAGGCCAACAGGAACTTTTCCTTGTGAGTGATCCACCCAGCCCTGACTCACCAGCCCTTCTTGGAGGGAAGTGGGAGAAAGCGGGGCCAGAGGGTGCGGCCTGGATCGAAGAGAGAAGTCTGGGTTTCCTAAGGTCAACAGCTGCCCTCTGCCCCCACATCATTCCCTGTGAGTGCCTGCTTGGGGGTGGGAGTTACTAGGGCTGAGTCCTGGCTCTGGCCCCAGGGAACCCCCAGAGACCAGTCCAGCCCAGGCAGCTTCAGCTGAGTCAGCACGTATCCAAGTCACGGCTCACCTGAAGCCTGAGCATTAGGCCACCTCCTCACACCCACCAAGTAAAGCCAGACTCGAGGTCACTCCTGGTCATAATTACAAAGGCCTCCATAGCTGAACCTGATTCCACGGGAGCCCAGTTCTGGGACAAGAAGCCCCAGCCCCTGAACAATAATAATACATATAACGATGAGGACTCCTGTTTACTGAGCTCCTGCTCCGCCCCAGCTGCTGCGTGGGTGCTCCACACCACCAGCACCTGAGCTGGGTGACTGGCTCCTTCTTGTAGGAGCGAGCAGAAGCTCACCTCATGTCACAGGAGGAGACCCGCAGCACGAGGGGAGCACTACAGGTGGAAGGACCTGGACTCAAACCCTCATACCTCTTACCAGTAGCATGGCCCTGGGCACGTATGTCTCTGAGCCCCTGAGTTTTCATCTCTAAACCATCCCTAACAACCCCCCTTCACAAAGGTCATGAGAGGTAAGACAGCCTCCTGGATGCAGCAGGGCCTGGTGAAGTGCTTTCCCTCCCTCTAGGCCAGAACCTGAGAAAAGGTCACTCCTTCCCGAAGGCCCCTTGAGCAGACATGTGGCCACCCCACATCCTGGCCACAGAAGGAACACATACCTCATGGCTACATTGCTCCCGTCGATGACCACCGGTCTGAGGTCACTGCCCTCCTTGTCCTCCTCTGGGAGTGAGGGCTCCAGGGTGGCAGTCTTGGGGGTGCCCCCACCCCGGGGGACCAGGGGTGGTTGGGGGCAGGGGTCCGGTGAGGCCTGGCGCTCCCGCTCAGCGGCCGACCCATGCTTCACCAGCTCGCCCAGCACTGTGTTGGTATCTGCCTGCACCCCCAGCTTCTGCAAGGCGCTGTGGATCTCAGTGGACGAATAGCCCAGCTTCCGGAAGAAGTCCACCTTCATCTGCAGCTCCGAAGCTGCTGCCTCCTCAGCAGGGTGCTTCTGGGCCCGACTGGGGGTGCCCTGACAGCTGTGGCTGTCCTCAAGTTCCCACAGACTCATGGTGGGGCTGGCTTCCTCGACAGGCCTCTCTCCACAGGGGCCACTCATAGCTCGGATTGCTGGGAGGCACTGGTGACAGCTCCTATTGGACAACCATAGGGTTAGGGATGTGGAATGTGGCTCTTCTCAGCCGGCCACACCCAGCGGGACACTGAAGGCAACACTGACCAGTGGCACTGTACAAAGCCATCTTCCACGTGTCAGCTCAGGCTGTCCTCTCAAAAGCTCTCCCAACTAACTGGCTATTATCATTCCCATTATATAAAGGGGGAAACTGAGGCACAGACGTTAAGAACTTGCTCAAGGTCATCCAGCTGATGGTTGTCTGGGCAAGGATTTGAACTTAGTCTGACTCCACCTCCCACCCCACCCCCGCTCTCACGCCAACCCCAGGGACTCGGAGGCAGGGGGGCCGCGGGCTGGGCCCGCTGGGGGCCGCGGGCTTCCCCAGTGAGGCCATCGCCGCCGCCCACCCGTCCCGGGCTCCGGGCCCAGGAAGCGCAGGGCCAGTGGCCGGACTCCTACACCAGGGCTGGGCAAGTTTCCGGGGTGACCCACGGAGGAGAAAAGTTGCTGGGAAACTCTGGTTGGCCGCCGGCGATGGTGACGCCAAGGCTGTCCCGCCCCAAGACCCGCGCTCTCTCGGCTCCTCCTCTCGACCTTGGTCCCCAGGCCCCCGCTCTCCCCACTTGGGCTAAGTTAGAGGGGTCCGGAGGACCGGCAAGCCCGGGGCACCGTCCCGCGTCTCTCTCCTCGGGTCGGACGCCGCCGGAGCCCTCTTCCACCACTCCGGGGCCGAGAGCCCGGGCCCGCGCCCCTCCCCGCCGCGCGCCTCACCTCGCCGAGCGCCAGCCGCAGCCGGCGGCATCTCCATGGGGCCGAGTCCGGGGCAGGCCGGAGACGCCTTTATACGGACCCGCGGGCTGGCAGGTGGTGTTACGGCCAGTGACGCGGAAGCAGGGCAGGGGAGGGAGGAGAGCTGGTCCTGGGAGACCGCCCCGGGGGCGGGGCGGCCGCCGCCCCTTCCTGCTCCGCCTCCCTGACCGCCCCGCCCCGCCCCCGCCCCCGCCCCCGCCAGGTCCGCGCTGCGCGGACCGCCCGGCCAGGAATAGGGTTAGGGGCTGGAGACGCCTTGGTGGCGACCATCTCTGGAAGGGAAAGTGAACGGCCCGTGTGAGATAAGCACCGACAGGACCAGGTACATGCACCTGCCAGGTACGGACAGGTAAAACCGCGAACGTTCAGACCTTAGAAGTTGGACAAGTGCACGCTGCCTGAGGAGGGTACAATCGGTGCACGCTGAGGGAGTCAGGTACCCAGAGGCTGGCCCACAAACTGTTGGAAGTGGGTCCCTAGCTATCAAGACAGGTGTTAGAAACAGGCTTTTTCAGACTGAGACAGGACCACTGAACAGATACGCTGTAACTGGAACAGTTACACAGAGTTGGGGTCACACCCAGGGCCAGACACCATTTTTCTTTTCTTTTTTGAGACAGAGTCTCACTATGTCGTCCCTAGTAGAGTGCGGTGGCGTCACAGCTCACAGCAACCTCAAACTCTTGGGCTCAAGCTATTCTCTTGCCTCAGCCTCCCAAGTAACTGGGACTACAGGTGCCTGCCATAATGCCCGGCTATTTTTTTGGTTGCAGTTGTCATTGTTGTTTGGCAGGCCTGGGCCAGGCTTGAACCCACCAGCTTTGGTGTATGTGGCTGGCGCCCTACTCACTGAGGGCTACTAGCGCCAAGCCACGATACCCTTTTTCTGAAATAAGTACCTTTCCAGGATAGAAAGGCAGGTTCAATCAGCAGATATTCAGTGACAGGTGGGAAACTAGGCAAAGGAGGGACACTTACACCAATCGCCATGTAAGTGCTCACAGAAAAATAGTTACTCACTTGACTCTGTCCCCACTGGAGGAAATACTCACTTGCTTCATGAGGGTGCTTTTAGTTTCCAAGTTCAGTTATGATCTTGAACATGAGCACAGCACTTTACCGAATCTATCCATGTACTTAGCTGAGGAAGACAGAGGTCATTATGTCCATTTTACCCTTGAGAAATTCAGAAAGGGTTAAATTGCTTCAGCTAGAAAGGCCAGGAACCGGGACAAAGAGCTCCATTCCAGTGTACCAGTTGTGGTGTTCGCCTCTTTGGAAACCACCAGTGACCCAGGGCAGAAGGGAGCTTGGCTTTGTGTGTGTGTATGTGAGAGAGGGGGTAGGGGAGTGAAAGGGGAGTGCAGGACCCACAAACTAGGGGGCCAAATCTTTACAGTGCCATCAGTACTTGCTGTGCGCCAGTCCTTCGCTTACATCACCTCTGCCTTATCATAGGCATGTGTCCTGAAAATGTAGGTGTTAGTGTAATGAGATAAAAAGTGTTTCTTGTAAAAGACACCATAGACACAACTATACACGTACTGCTTAAAGAATAATAGTAATTGGCTGGGTGTGGTGGTACTTGCCTGCAGTCCCAGCTACTCAGGAGGCTGAGGCAGGAGGATTGCTTGAGTCCAGGAGTTTGAGGTTGCTGTGAGCTAGACTGAGGCCATGGGACTCTAGCCTGGGCAACAGAGGGAGACACTGTCTCAAAAAAACAAAACAAAAAGCATTTAGAAAAGAATCCACATATCCACCACCTCACTTGAGAAATAGACCAGTGCTAGTTGCCTTTGAGGTCCTCTGGATACCCCTTTCACAACCTTCTTCCCTCATCCTGAAAAACTATTTTTCTGAATTTTAATTGTGCTGGTTATTCCATTGCTTTTCTTGTAGTTTTACCACCCTTGTGTGAATGCCTAAATAGTATGTTGTCTAGTTTAGCTATTTTTTTTTTTGCTTCTTTTTAATGGGATCATTCTGTAATCATATAACTTCCTTTTCCACTGTGTGTATGTGTCTGTATAAATAAAACAAAATACACACACACACACATATGTAGGTATGGTGGTACTTGGGTGTGTGTGTATGGATTTTTTTTTTTTTTTTTTTGAGATACAGTCTCAGTCTGTCACACTGGGTAGAGTGCCATGGCGTCATCTTAGCTTACAGCAACCTCCAAACTTTTGGGCTTGAGTGATCCTATTGCCTCAGCTTCCTGAGTACTGGGACTACAGGCACCCACCACAACGCCCATCTAGGTTTTCTATTTTGAGTAGAGATGGGGTCTTGCTCTTGCTCAGGTTGTTCTCCACCTCCTGAGCTCAAGCAATCCACCTGCCTCGGCCTCCCAGAGTGCTAGGATTATAGGCGTGAGCCACCAATGCCCAGCCACAGTGTTGTGTTACATTTTTAAAAATCCATTTTGAGGCTCATCACCTGTAGCTCAGTGGTTGGGGCACCAACCACATACATTGGGGCTGGCGGGTTCAAACCCAGCCCGGGTCTGCTTAACAACGACAACTACAAAAAAAAATAGCTGAGTGTTGTGGCGGGCACCTGTAGTCCCAGGTACTTGGGAGGCTGAGGCAAGAGACTCGCTTGTGCCCAAGAGTCTGAGGTTGCTGTGAGCTGTGATGCCATGGCACTTTACCGAGGACGACACAGTGAGACTCTGTCTCAAAAAAATAAATAAACTAAAATAAAAATAGCATTGTGGTAGGCGCCTGTAGTCCCAGCTACTTGGGAGGCTGAGGCAAGAGACTTGATTGTGCCCAAGAGTTTGAGGTTGCTGTGAGCTATGATGCCACAGCACTCTACCAAGGGCAACAAAGTAAGACTGTCTCAAAAAAAAAAAAAAAGAATCCATTTCAATTGCCTGTATACCTGTAATATATTTATTTTACTATTGAATAATTTGTCAATATACAACTGGTTATTTATTCATTCACCTGTTGTTAGATGTTGTTTCTAGGATTTTTTTTTTAAACTATTGGAGTGTGTTTTGGATATTCTTGTACATGCCCTAATGCAATTACAGAGCTGAGGAAATGGACACTCAGATTCAGAAAGGTAAAGTGACTTGCCCAGGCTGGGGGGCTGGTGGAGCTAGAATGTGCACAGCATTCTTCAGGGCCCTGCATCTCCCCATCCCCTTGGAGAGAGATCCCAGGAGTCCCAGGGAGCATGCATTTCTACTTGGGCCTGAGGCTGTTTCTCCGTGGGGTTGCCTGACCAGGCCTAGTCATGCGCCTGTTTTATTG
Source organism: Perodicticus potto (assembly GCA_963574655.1). Lineage (NCBI taxonomy): Eukaryota > Metazoa > Chordata > Mammalia > Primates > Lorisidae > Perodicticus > Perodicticus potto. The sequence goes on along the minus strand of CAUYRH010163041.1, from coordinate 6,734 downwards.
CCTGTCATTTCTAAAAACCCCAAAGTGTCCCCTTCTCTGTGTTCCCCTCTTCCCTGTTACAGCAGCACCAGGGGCTGGCAGCCTGAGGAGAGGGGGAACGCAAGGTCCCCTACCCGAATGCCAGCTCACACACCCGCCCGGCGCCTCCCAGGGGCAGGCTGCAGCCTCAATCCCACAACAGCTCTTTGTACCATTGAGAAGAGCTCAAGCATTTATTCACTGTAGCAGCCACTTTTAAGATAGGAAAGGTATCAAGTGACGTGTTCAGGTTAATAATTATAATGATATTAATCGTGAAGCACAGCGATAAGGCCTCTCATTGATAGAGTGCTCAACAGGCGGAGGAGGCGCCGTTGCAGCGCCTTACAAACACGTCCCGTCTCTGCTGACCTCTTCCTCGCCCAGGAGTGCCCTCCACCCTCTCCCATCCCACGGCTGCCTGGCCAATTCCATTCATCTTTTTGCTGATGCCCTGTGAGGCCTGCCCAGCCTCCTTCAATGCTCGCTTTCTCCTCCTCAAGCTGCAATAGCATCCTGCCTAGGTCCCTATTATCCTGGGACCTCCTCTGGGGCCGGCTCTGAGCTGGGACTCCGCCCTTGCTCCCAGGCCCCTGCTGCCCAGCACTGCGCCAGGGGGAGCCAGCAGGGCCGGGGGATGAGTCACGCTGCGCCCTGCCCTCCCAGAGCGAGCCGCAGTCTCACTGTCTTCCGGTTCTTGAAGACTGCTTCTTCCTGAGAAGCTGACTCTCTTCTGCAGAACCCAGGGCTTCTCCGGGGAACCCCTGCTCCACTTAACAGCTGGATTTTGCAAACCTTGGCCCCAATCCCCAGGAGCCCTCTGGTGCTGAGCCCACGCACCTCCTCTGCCTCTTGCATACCTATCTTGGAATCTGGGCTGCAAACTTCCTTCCCGGAATTTGCCAGCCTTCCCACCATGTACCCAGCCAGTCTGAGTGAGGTCTGCAAAGCTTCTGTACTGGTCACCTTCTGTGCACAGGAGGGACGGCTGGAGAGGGAAAGGTCTCAGGAATGACCTTGGCCTTCAGTTGCTTCATTGGGCACCTCAGCCTGGGAAGGATCTTTCTTCCATAGGAAGACTGGGTGGCCTGGCCCCAAGCTTAGCAGAGTGACTGCACAGGTGATGTTCACCTTCATCAAGTCCTCCTGCAAGTAGAGAAAGGACAAGGTGTATTTTAAAAAGCCTTATCACAGCCTTAAAAATTGACATAGTTTTAAAAGGTATCTAAACAAATTAACTCCTTTTTTTTTTTTAGAGACAGAGCCTCAGGCTGCCATAGTGGATAGAGTGCCGTGGCATCACAGCTCACAGCAACCTCCAGTTCCTGGGCTCAAGCGAGTCTCTTGCCTCTGCCTCCCAAGTAGCTGGGACTATAGGTGCCCACCACAATGCCCGGCCATTTTTTGGTTGCAGCCGTCATCGTTGTTTGGCGGGCCCGGGCTGGATTTGAACCTGCCAGCTCAGGTGTACGTGGCTGGCGCCTTAGCCCATTGAGCCACAGGTGCCGAGCCTTAACTTCCTTTTTTTTTTTTTTTTTTATCATGAACTCAAATGCGGTATAATATATTTGGACTATTGACGAGTTAATTGGAGAGCTTGTTTTAAAAATACATTATTTCTAGCCGGGCATTGTGGCTGGCACCTGTAGTCCCAGCTACTTTGGAGGCTGAGGCAGGAGAATCACATAAGCCCAGGAGTTAGAGGTTGCTGTGAGCTATGTGACAACATGGCACTCTACCGAGGACAATAAAGTGAAACTCTGTCTCTACAAAAAAATACATTATTTCCTTGGAGAAAAGGCTGGTTCTAGGGCTGGGACAGGGAAAAGATGAGCCTGGGGCATCTCGCAGTGCTGTGAGCTAGGTGGGGCTCAAAACACAAAAGGATGGGGCCACGCCTAAGAAACCGAGAGCCAAGAGAGATCCCAGTGGCCCAAACTGGAACGGTTTGAGCAAGGGAATAAATAATACGGTCGTATTGGATTATAATACAAAGTATAAAATAAATATTTATACTGGAATAAATATTTGAATCAATAACTAATGGGGGGAGAAGAGGCAAGTCTTCCTTATAGAAGAATTCCCGGTAATGAACATAGATCCTCCTCCTTCTGGGAGGTGGAGCTTGGTTAACCTCTCCTCTTCCCTTGTGTGGGCACTGGACTCAGCTCTCGCTTCTAAATAATAGAGGAGGGACAGAGAAAAATAGTAACTTTACATTGGAGAGACCTGGCAGACACTACCTTAACCCAGGGATCAAGGTTAACATCACCAGTGATAAGTCAAGTGGATCATGTACCTGCCCCCTCTGCCCCCCTCTGATACTGTGTGACCAGAAGGGCACTTGACCTATGTGGGATTCTTTCCAAAAACCCATAACGCCAGAGAAAAACATCAGACAAACCCAAATTAAAGGACATTTTCTTATATAAAATACCTGACCAGGACTCCTCAAAACTGTCAAGGTTATAAGAGGCACAGAAAGACAGAAATAGCCAGACCAGAGGACTCCAGGAGACAAGCTGTATGCATGCAAGCCATGCCCTGGCTTGGTCCTGTAATAGGAAGTATAGTATGGAAAAGCTGGCAAAATCCAAACAAGGGCTGCAGTTTATTTGTTTGCTTGTTTATTTATTGATACAGAGTCTCGCTTTGTTGCCCTTGGTAGAATGCTGTGCTGTCACAGTTCACAGCAACCTCAAACTCTTGGGTTCAAGCGATCCTCTTGCCTCAGCCTCCCAAGTAGGGAGGACTACAGGTGCCTGCCGCAATGCCTGGCTATGTATAGAGACGGGAGTCTCGCTCTGGCTCAGGGTGGTCTTGAACTCAGAGCTCAGGCAATCCACCCACCTTGGCCCCCCAAAGTACTAAGATTATAGGTATGAGCCACCACGCCTGGCCTCATTTATTTATTTTTTGAGACAGAAAAAATGTCTCAAATCAGTTTGTCGCTGTCAGTAGAGTGCTGTCATGTCATAGCTCACAGCAATCTCAAACTCTGAGGCTCAGTGATCCTCTTGCCTCAGCCTCCCAAATAGCTGGTACTACAGGTACTCACTGCAATGCCTGGCCATTTTTTTAGAGATGGAGGTCTCGCTCCTGCTTAGGCTGGTCTTGAATTCCTGAGCTCAAGCAATTCACCCGCCTTGGCCTCCCAGAGTGCAAGGATTACAGGTGTGAGCTACTGCGCCCAGCTAGGCCGCAGTTTAGTTAATAGTGATATACTAAGGTCAGGTGAGGTAGTTCATTACTGTAATACTAGCACTCTGGAAGGCTGAAGTGGGTGGATTGCTTGAGTTCAGGAGTTCTAGACCAACCTGAACAAGAGTGAGACCCCCCCCACCATCTCTACTAAATAGAAAAACTAGCCGGCCATTGTGGCAGGTGCCTGTAGTCCCAGCTACTTGGGAGGCTGAGGCAGGAGGATTGCTTGAGCCCAAGAGACTGAGGTTGCTATGAGCTATGATGACATCACAGCACTCTACCCAGGGGGACAGAGTGAGACTCTGTCACACACACACACACAAAAATAGTGATGTGCCAATGTCAGATTTTTTAGTTTTGACAAATGTACTGTGGTGGTATAAGATGATAACCTTAGGGGAAACTGAAGCTGCGGGAGGAGAATGCAGGAGCTGTCTGTGCTGTATCTTTGCAACTCTTCTGGGGACCCAACATTAATTCCAAAATTCAAAAGTTTACTTAAAAAATACACATATTTTATGGCCTTGTAAATGGTCGTGTTAGTATCATGCACTAACCAGTTGCGCCACTGGAGCCCTTGGCTTTGTAAATGGTATGTTTTGGTGATAGGGTCAGTTCCGTTGGTATGTACCCTGTGACTGAGTATACTCTTATTTGGAGATAATGTCCAAAGGTTGAATGTGGGGCCTTTTTTGTCTGTGGGGCCCCAGCCCTTTCCCCTCTTCCCTCTGCCCCCCGCATGCAGCTGCCTCTCTCCCTCCTTTCTGAACCCTTGGATCAGACTGCCAGAGCTGGAAAGTCCCATCCAGATGGATTCGCCTGAAATCTTTGATAGATGAGGAGACTGTGAGTGAAGGAGAACAGGGACTTGCCCCTGGCCACGGGCCATGTTAGTGTAGGCAGGGTTGAGAGGGGGACTAACCAGGCTTTCTCCATCCCAGGAGTCCTGGCCTCATTTGCCGTGGAGATGGGAATCCGACCAACACAGGAGATTTGAAGTATTGCTGACTCACTTGGGGATCTGATAAGGGCAATACTTAACTTGAAGAAAGGGCGGAATATCAGCTGTCACTTGGAAAGAATGATTTAGAGTGGAAGTTTTCCATTTGGCCTCACTGTGCATTCTCTTACCAGGTAAATCCCACCTGGTTTTGAAGATTAGGAAGAGATAGGGCCCAAGAGTGGGCAATAGGTTGAGTCTGTCTAAAGCCTCCCACCCCCACCCCAAGGCTGTTGAGTGAAGTGGGTAGAGAGGCCTCTGCAATGCTCTGAATGGGAGGAGTTTGGTCTCCAGACTTGGGGCTGAACATCTCTAATCTGCACCGAGGAACACAACTTTGCTGATAAACTCTAAGCTGCCAGAGAACCCCCTTGTCTTCCCTAAAGCCTGCAGAGCAGGGGGCTGGACTGAGGTGGCCCTGCTTCATGGGTGCTGGGTGGATGTCCATGCCTTCTGTCCTCCCTGTGTGTTTGCACACTGAACTATACCCGTGTGAGGCACCATCAGCCCCCTACCTGACTGTGGTTCCTTTTTTTTTTTTTTTCTTATTTTTTTGAGAGAGTCTCTCTTTGTCCCTGTTGGTAGAGTGTCATGTCATCATAGCTCACAGCAACTTCAAACTCTTTGGGCTTAAGTGATTCTATTGTCTTAGGCTCCCAAGCAGCTGGGACTACAGGCACCCACCACAATGCCTGGCTATTTTTAGAGAGAGTCTTGCTCTTGTTTAGGCTGGTCTTGAACTCCTGAGCTCAAGCAATCTGCCTGCTTTGGCCTCCCAGAGTGCTAGGATTATAGGTGTGAGCCACCACTCCTGGTCCCTGACTATGGTTCCTTAAAGATGGGCCTCACCAGCATGATGGATCAGCCTGTAATCCTAGTGCTTTGGAAGGCTGAGATGGGAGGATTGCTTGAGGCCAGGAGTTCAAGACCAGTCTGGGCAACATAGCAAGACCCCACTTCTAAAAAAAATAAAAAATTGGGCAGCGCCTGTGGCTCAGTGAGTAGGGCACTGTCCCCCTATACCAAGGGTGGTGGGTTCAAACCTAGCCAAACTGCAACAAAAAAATAGCCAGGCATTGTGGCGGGTGCTTGTCGTTCCAGCTACTTGGGAGGCTGAGACAAGAGAATAGCCTAAGCCCAAGAGCTGGAGGTTGCTGTGAGCTGTGATGCCACGAAACTCTACCGAGGGTGACAAAGTGAGACTCTGTCTCTAAAAAATAAAAAATAAAAATAAAAAATTAGCCAGGCATGGTGGTGCCTATAAATCCCAGCTACTCGGGAGGCTGAGGAAGGAGGATCACTTGAATGCGGCTGCAGTGAGCTATGATGATGCCACTGCACTCCAGGCTAAAGGACAGAACAGGACCCTCTCTCTAAAAAATGAAATGAAATGAAATGAAATAAAATAAAGTAAATTGAAATAAGATAAAATAAGGTAAAAATAAAATAAAATAAAAAAGGGTCCAAGTCTCACTCTTCTCTGCATACCTGGCGCAGAACCTGTCATGGGTGGAGCTAACTGCTTGGTAAGTCAACGTACGAGTGAGCCTGAGTAATTCTGGTTATGTTTTGCCATGAATGTCTCTGTTGCATCCTCTTTGCTAAGTCCCGCTCATAGATGTTCCCTTGAATCTGAAAAGAGCAGACATAGGCCTCAGAAGTCAGAGCTGGAGGGGAGCTCAAGGCTCACTTGTGGTCTCCAGCTGAGCCATCTGTGAAGATTCAGATGGGATTGCAGTGCTAGAAGCCGGACACCGATGGACTGACAAGGCCAGACCTCGCCACGGAGTCAGGAGCTTGCTGTTGGCAGGGTGACGTCAGCTCACGTGGTCAGTGTGGTCACATGTGGTGGCCACTGTGAGGACGTCAGAAGGTCTTGGAGGTCCTTCTGAGTGCATGCGCAGTTCACATGCTGGTCAGAAGTTCTGATGGCTGTTTGCAGTGTCACTGGCTGATAATCATGCCTTAGGAGACGTGCTGGGCGTCTCACCAGCATCCTTTACCAGGAGCGTCCAACCTGTGGCCCATAGGCCACATGCTGATTTGCGAGGGCTTTTTTTTCTTATCTGTATGTTGGATATCACAAGAAGTATGCACAGACCTTTTTTGTTGCTGTTGTTGCTGATGGGCTTCTGTCAGATTTGTGTATTTAATGAGTGGCCCAAGACAACTCTTATTCCTCTATTATATGGCAGAGGAAAGGAAAGGTTGGACACCCCTCACTCCTGCTCAATTTCCCTTCCCTAATAGTGTCACAAATTTCCAAGTCCTCTGATCTGCTTAGAAAGGACCCACTCTGGGGGTGGGTCTAATTGCCTTAAGAAAACCAGATTATGGGACTGCAAACTAATACAACCTTTTTGGATGGATGTATGGAGAATCCTCAAAGAACTCAAATTAGACCTCCCATTTGATCCAGCAATCCCATTACTAGGCATCTACCCAGAAGAAAAAAAAATTCTTTTATCTTAAGGACATTTGCACTAGACTGTTTATTGCAGCTCAATTTAAA
>CAUYRH010163040.1:0-61040 GCA_963574655.1 Perodicticus potto | reverse complement strand
CTACAGGCGCCCACCACAACGCCCGGCCATTTTTTGGTTGCAGCCGTCATTGTTGTTTGGTGGGCCCGGGCTGGATTCGAACCCGCCAGCTCAGGTGTACGTGGCTGGCGCCTTAGCCCGTTGAGCCACAGGCGCTGAGCCTATAATTCTTTTTTTGATCAACATAATTTAAGTGTGCTATGGAAAGTTAACTATAGGTTCAATTGTGTTGTGAGATAGTAAAAGGTTTAAAAACACTGGGTTCAAGGGAATACTTTGATGTAGACAAACCTGGGTCTGAGTCCCAACACTGCCACATAGTAACTATGTGACCTCACAGAACCTCAATTTCATAATTTATATACCAGGAATACCACTACTTACCTCCAAGAGTTGTTGTAAGAATTAATGTGTGCTTGGTATTTAATGGGTGATAAATAAATATTTACTGAATGAATGCTGAATGATTACATAAAACATGGAAAGTGCCGTCTCTACAGTGGTATGTGGGTCAAGGTCAACATCTCACTGTCCCTTTTTCTCACCACCCTTACAGCCCTAACTTAAAGCACTTGTCTTTTCTGTGGTGTAAATACTCCTACTATGGCTGATTCCAACCTACCAAAATGACATCACTGAATGTCATTAAGAGTTGACTGAAGATCAATTAAGAGTTGGGAAAAGATGCATATCTCTTGTGAGCCAAATAAGCCAGCTCCAGCATATGTATTAGCTTTTATTAGGAATAGGAATCAATATGAGGAAATTAGCATTAAATGGCAGGTGACACCATGTCTCAAATTATTTTCTTTGAGTTACCACCTTGAGAAAGACATTGACAAACTGCTGCTTCAGAAATGGAGAATATTCATCTCAAGGACCAGACCAGACAGCCACTCAATTTTATCTTATCTACAAGATAAATTATGCTTATCATTGCAAAGATACAACCCAGTTTAAAAGCTTTGGCAGCAGTATTGTGAAACCATACATTACTCCATGAGGCTATTCCTGTTTCTATATAAAATGCAATGTGACCCTTATTTTCCAGAAAAGGTTGGGTTTGCTTATTACTGGAAAAAAAAAGAAGATGGAAAAATATATAACTTAAAGAATGTCCATACTTTCAAATTTTGGTGGAAATTTTAATACTCTTCATGTGCAAAGATTCTCAATATATAATCCATTTTAATTTCAAGAGCTATATATTTGTTGGTAAAAATTTTACAATATGTAATTTTATTCTTTCAGAATTCTTTTGGACATTTAGGTTGCTTTTTTCCCTTTTATTTCTCTTTTATTCCCCCTAGCACTCTTCCTTTAGTGACTTTTATATAAAACTGAAATATATTTTATTATGTTAAATTTATCAAAGGAAGTTTGATGTCTCATCTTCTGATTTAAAGTTTTTCCCTTAAGGATCAGCTGTTTAAATTTTGAAATAAATAAATTAACCATTCCCCAAAGCTGTCAACTTGGATAAAAACGTCTTTTCTTTCCTTTGAAATTCCGCAGAATATCCAATAATAGTAATAGCTGCATGATGTGATGCTGATAAATTTTAGTAAGTAATAAAATCTTGGACAAGAAACAAGCTCACAGACAACTCCACCATTTGGGTTGAGGCAGGGGACCATCTTCCGGATAAATTGATTTAAATTTCTTTCTATGCACCTCAGAAACCACAGTCTTTGCTTCTTTTGCTTGTGGTTTAAATCATTTATCAAATGTCTGCTGTGTACTAAGTAGTGGCATAAAAAGAATTAGATACTGTCCTGTAGGAACTAATACTCTAGCCAGGAGACCAGTCCAGTTCTGGAGTTGGCAATTGCTGATGTGACTCTATAACCTGTGGTTGAAAAGTCCAGAATGGAAAGTGACTTGTTTTCCTGGGGAGGATAACAGGTGAACAAGAGAAAGAATACGGGCCATTTCTGCTCCCTTTCAACCTCTTCTCCCCGCTCACAAAGAAATCTGAATCTTTTAAACAAAAAACAGAGCAAGAGCTTTGATAACATCATGTGAATTTAAAATCTAGAGTTCCTTACAGTTCTTTTTCTTAGCCTGGGTGTGATATTTTTATTCTATAATTGTCTTTGCTTAATGAGATGGGAGTGGGGAATTGAAACATATCTAGACAGTTCTCAAACCTCATTTCATTTCACCCATTTTGATATTTTTTCATATCAACATTTTTCTAATAATGCTTTTCTCCATGATTTGGGCTTCATGGCAATTTTCTTCTGGGAATTGGAAAGAATTATCACAAATCCTGCCTCTTACAGTTACTTACTGCTTAGCCCAGAAATGTGTACTTAATTTTGCTGAGACTCAGCTTTCTAATCTGTAAAATGGCAATGATAATATCCACCACATGGCTGATTGCGTGGTTTACATAAAATGATGAATGTAAACCCCTTACAGAACTGGCAGGTAGTAAGTGCTCAGAAAAACACACAATAATAATGACAGCTGTTACTTATTATTGTTTTAAAAACAATCCTTCACTAGAATGTCTAAAAAGTTGGTATAAAAAATGCTAAGAAACTAAAATAACCCACAAAATTGATAGTCAACTCATAAAAATTAAGTTGACATTAATTCTACCAATGAAACACAAAACAACTGAAGAAAAAGAACCGATGAAACCAGTCATTTCGTGATCTCTGCTGCACAAAACACTTCCCCTGCAAGAGAAAGACTAAGGCAGAGTTAGTCTTTAAATAGTGTTCCCTTTTAGTCTAGCATCCCTGCTGGCAAGCACCTGGAACTACATGAGTAGCCGGGCCTTGGATCTACTTCAATTGTCACATGATCTATTACCCACTTGTATTGATTCTACCTACCTCCTTATGATCCCCTGAGTCCACCCTTTCTGTTCAGCCCCCCGATTACTGCCACAGCCTCACAATAAGCCAGCAGCCATTCATCTCTCAACTTCAGACTATTTTTTTCCTTGAGAGAATCTTTCTCCATGCCTAATGATTAGTAATTGATCTCTCATTACCTCATTTAACTTGACCTTTCTAATGTACAGTATAGCTTATTACATAAGTATACTATTTTTGGAATCAGGTAACCAGAGTTTATGTTCTGATCCTGACATATACTTGCCGAGTGACTAGGACAAATATCTTAATTTTTTGAAGCTCCAGTTCTCTAATTTTTAAAACAAGGAAAATATTACCTCCCTCCCTCAGAATTGTTTCTTTTTTTTGAGACAGAGCCTCACTTTGTTACCCTCAGTAGAGTGCTGTGGCATCATAGCTCACAGCAATCTCCAACTCTTGGGCTCAAGTGATTCTCTTGCCTTGCCTTCCAAGTAGCCGGGACTATAGGGGTTCGCCACAATGCCTGGCTATTTTTAGAGACAGGATCTTGCTCTGACTCAGGCTGGTCTTAAACCTGTGAGCTCAGGCAATCCCCATGCCTTGGCTTCCCAAGTGCTAGGATTACGGGTGTGAGCTACTGCACCCGGTCCCTCTCTAAGAATTGTTGCAGTGACAGAGCCCTTAGCAGTGTGGCTCACCTTTAGTTGGTATTCACTAAATGTTAGCACTGTTGTTATTTACCATGTAAATTTTTAGAAATACCTTGGATTCCTATAGTCACCACCTACTTGTCACTAGTCCACGTCAACATTTATAAATTAACCCCCCTATCTGGCAAAATTAACTTGTTACCTTGAACATCACCTATTTTGACTGAAATACAGTATGTGAAGAACAGCAGCATTTCTGAGAACTTAAAGCATGCCAGAGCACTTGTTTACCCAATTAAAGTTTTAGGAAGTGTCAAAAAATGGATAAACTTGGGTAATTGACTCTGAGAATCCATGAGTGAAATATTTTCACAAAGCATTATAGGAGAAAGCAAAGAGACTATAAGATCCAAACAAAATGAATTGAAAAATAGCCAGAGAGGGGTGGTACCTGTGGCTCAAGGAGTAGGGCACCAGCCCTATATACCAGGGGTGGCAGTTCATGCCTGGCACTGGCCAAAAAACTGCACACACACACACACACACACACAAACACACACAAGAAAAATAGCCAGAAAAGTCTGGAAAAAGAGCCATATATTTGAAAAGTGGAAAGAACAGAAGGAAGCCTTAGGACTGATGTGAGGATTGCAAACTTTGCTAAGGGCAAGGCCAGGCAAGGAGCAGCAATGAGTGAAGCCTGCAGGGTAAGAACCAGAACACTCATCCTCTCGGGAATAAGCTTCTACATCAGCTCTGGCCTGTTCTAGCCATGCGGGATTGAGGGCCCAGGGTTGCCTTCCCCAACCCCTAAAACCAGAAATCTAGATTTAGTTTAACCTAAAATTTTCCAATATTCCAGTGTAGTGAACTTTTAAAACTATTTAAAACTCTGTGTAAACTAAAGAAAACATGTGAAAGCCCCGAGATATATTAATGCCAAATATCTCTTCTGTAATAACACGGACTCATTACAAAGATTTGGGGAAGTTTACCATAGATTTGGTCATCCAAAGGGGAAAGGAAAGAGAATTAATATTTATTAACCTCCTACTATAAGCCTGACCTTTTGCTTTTCTTTTTGAGACAGAGTCTCACTATGTTGCCCTCAGTAGAGTACTGTGGTGTCACAGCTCACAGCAACCTCAAACTCTTGGGCTTAAGTGATTCTCTTGCCTCAGCCTCACAACTAGCTGGGATTATAGGTGCCCACCACAATGCCTGGCTATTTTTTATTAAGGTTGTCATGGTTATTCAGCTGGCCTGGATCAGGTTCAAACCCGCCAGCCTTGGTGCATATGGCTGGCACCGTAACCACTGTGCTATGGACGCCGAGCCGGAGCCTGACATTTTAAAATCTCATTTGAGGGTCACATTGTTGTCATTTTCCAGATGAGGAAATTGAGCCCACAAAATGATAGAGAAACTTGCTTTAGGCCACACAGCAAGGCAGAATTCATATTTAGAGCTCCAGATTCCAAAACATCACCTTGCTCTGTGGGTCATGAGCATGCATCTTGTGGGCCTTCATCCCAGTAAAGGACACTTTTTCGAGGGGCTTCTGCTGGTGCTGAACTCCCAACACTGCTTTTGCCACCTGCCAATGCCTGGGCTTGGACTGAAGCTGGGAGACCTGAGGCCTGGCTCAAGGACTCCCAAAAACCTTGTTCGAACTTTCCTAGGCCATATGGCAGTCTAGATGCTTCTTCCCTGTTTCTCTCCGTCTTTCCTTCACTGGGGTCAGATTTGAGCTGTAATCTGAGGGGGCTCCTAGCCTATCCCATCTCGCTTCCATTTTCTTCTCACAGGAGTTTCCCTTAATAAAACCCATGCACCTTTATACAACTGGTGTCTATTTCTTAGAGAACTAAGTCAATTGTCAAAGGGCTCCCCAAGACTCCCCAAAGGCCTTGAACTGGCCTGGGAAAACCTGGCTTAGTCCACAAGGAAATCATGGACAGATACATCAGTCTGCAAGGGCAAATGTCTCTGTCCAATTATAATTCTTTCTTTAAAAACTGATATTGTGAGCTCTCCTATCAATCCTGACATCCTAGGAATGTGGTAAGCTGAGTGTGATGTGCCAACACCATCACCACCCACAATAACAAGCAGCTGGATACCCAGGAAAGAATGGCAGGCCAGCCTGTGGCGGAAGCCCTGGGGGGCACACTCACCTGGTCTCGCTGCTTGATTCTCTTGTAAATATATTCAGCAAATGGTTTTCGAGGAATAAACTTCCCATCTCCTGCCGTGACACTGAAAACTCCAGCTTCATATACTACTTTGCCTCTTGAAATAGTCACAAGGGGCACCCCGTGGCAAACCATGCCCTCGAAGATGTTGAAGTTAACAGCCTGATGATGAGTTTTTGCTGAGATGGTCCTGTGTTTGTAAAAAGAAACCCAGAAAAGCCCCAGATCATCACCAGCTCATTGAATGAATATAAAATATTAAGAGAAGAATGATTTAGAAGAAAATTTAGCAACTCTATTAAACCATAGATTGATCACTGTAACAAGCGACTTTAAGAATAGAACATAACATTACCATCTCATTACAAAGTAATTACATTTTCTGAGAGAAGAAACCAAGACATCACTCTTGGAGGTGATTAATAGAATAAGTTTTTTTTTCTTTGAGACAGAGTCTTGCTTTGTCGCCCTTGGTGGAGTGCCATGGCATCACAGCTCACAGCAACCTCAAACGCTTGGGCTCAAGAGATTCTCTTGCCTGAGCTTCTCAAGTAGCTGAGACTACAGTCACCCACCACAGCGCCTGGCTATTTTGAGAGACTGGATCTTGCTCTTGCTCAGGCTGGTCTTGAACCTGTGAGCTCTGGCAATCCACCAGCCTCAACCTCCCAGAGCGCTAGGATTATAGGCATGAGTGACCTTGCCTGGCCCCAAAGCATTGTCTTTCACATTTAGACTTTTAAATTATTTTTTTAAGTGCTAAAGAACAACATACTGTATTTTTTCATTTTTAAATTATAGAACATTATAAGCATGGATGAGTCTGATGAATTGATGACCCAATACCCAGCTCAATGGAATTTTAAGTTTTTGCAAACCCAGTTGAGGCTTCCCAAATGCCCTCTCCCAAACCCACTCCTGACCTTGCCTTTCAGAGGTAATCATTATTTAATGGTATCAAATCAAATTTGGTAGTTATCAAGGAAAAATATATCTTGAATTTCTTTTGTCTGTGACAAACTTGAAATTTGCAGATAATTGAAATAACTAAACATGTTAGAAGATAATCTCTTAGCACCGTCTGGGTTGTGCATTTGCATTTTCACCAGTGCTCTCAGCAGGTGATCGATACTTTTCAATCTTACATGATTGATTATGATAACTTCCAGGCCAGGTATTTAGAAATGCTGGATGTGTCCTTTCCTTAAATCTCATTAAACAGAAAAGAAAAGACAAATCTGGCAGCGGGGAATAATAAACACACAATCTGAATTCTGGTGGAAGCTGCTACAATCTCTCTTAGAAATGAATTAAAGAGAAGTACTCTGCTAAAGCCCCCCCAGGCTGAGTCTAAGAAAGATTAGACTAAAGCTCCCCCATCCTAATTTGGGGGCTGCATTAGGAAGCACTAGGTATTGTGTGCTGAGTTCTAGAATAGCACAACAATGATGACCAGGTCCTTGGTTCCAGATCTTGCATGCCACTACTTGCTTGGTTTCCAATTCTAGCAAGCCCAAACAGAATTCTTGATTTTCCATGCCAATCACAACCCACCTGCTTGAGTTTGCTCCTCCCTTGAGTTTCTCATCTCAGTAAAGGACACCCCCATCTGCCTCTCCTCGCCCCTCACACCATCATCAGGCTTGTTGGTTTTACCTCCCCATAAAGTAAATCCTAAACCTGCCCTCTTCCATTGCTCCAACCTGAGTCCACCCTATCGTCTCTCAACCCCAGGACCTCTTGTTGGCCTCTGTTTCAGCTCTTACCCTCCTACATCCCCTTACCACTCTCCACCAAGGTGCTCAAACCATGTGTTACAATAATCAGATGATGTCACTTTCCTGTTTGATACCCTCAATGCCTCCAGTCTGCTCCCCACAAGCCAAATAACTGTAAAAAAGCACAGTGATGATGATACTAAAAAAGAAATTGCTCCCAATGAGAAATATAGAAAAGAAAAAGAAAAACATCCAGTGTGTCAGGCAGAGCGTTTACAACATCTTCTTCCATCTTTAGAACACCTCTTCAAGGTAGAGTGTATTTTCCACATTTTGGAGGAAAACAAATTGAGATTTAGTAAAGTTAAGTCACTTGGCAGAGGATGTATGACTAGCTTGATGAAACTGGGATCTCTTTATATTTTTAAAATTTGCAATAAAAATGACATTTTGGTGTACAGGTCTATGAATTTCGACGTAGACATAGATATGTATTACCATCACTACGACAGTTCCATCACTCCTCAAAGCTCACACTCTCCCTTTGCAGTCACACTCTCCCCCTACCCTAAGTCCTGGCAGCATGGTTCTGCTCCCCATCACTATAGCCTTCTTGTTTCGTGATTGTCATATAAGTAAATGGGATCACAGAGTATGTAACCTTTGAGACATCTTTCATTCTTCATAATTCCTCTGAGATTCATCCCAGCTGCTGTGTGTTGTTGGTGGTTCATTCTCTTTGCTCCTGAGCAGTGTTCCATCCTATGGATGCACCATGGTGCATCACCCATTCACCCGCAGAAGGACACTTTGGTTGCTTCTAGCTTTTGATGATTGTGAATAGAGCCACTATAAAATTCAGGTACGTGTTTTGCATGACCTCATCCTTAGGGTAAATACCCGGGTACAATTGCTAGGTCATAGTTTAAGTGGATGCTGTAACAAAAAGATCTTTCAGTGACCTTAGGAACCAACTCACTGATACAAAGAAATGTTTGAAAGATCACTAAGGAGCTGGAGATAGGTACACATACTTTCAACACTAAGGAGGAGGGAAGGGTATAGATCAGATGGTAAGCAATGTCATTAAAAAACAGGAAATGAAGGAAGATTTAAAGGGTTACTTAGTATAGAATGAATTATGATGAATTATGAATTGGTGATGAAAGAAACAAACTCAAAGAAAATAAATCTAGGAAACAACATAGAGGGGCTTCAGACCTTCAGTTTAAAATGACTTTTTATGGCTCTCACGATCTCTCTGCCAAGTATTTCCCTAGCCTGGGCTGTTGCATTCCTACGCATCACAGTTACGGTGATGTACTTATTGACAGGCACTCCTGACCTTGCACTGTGGGGGCTACATTAAGTTGTTTGGACTGATGGATCAGTAAGGCTGCCATACGAAGAAAGTAATGTTGAAATGGTGATTTGAGGGCAGGTGTGGTGCGCCATGCCTGTAATCCTAGCACTCTGGGAGGCTGAGGTGGGTGGATTGCTTGAGCTCACAGGTTCAAGACCAGCCTGAGCAAGAGTTAGACCCCATCTCCACTAAAAACAGAAAAACTGAGGCAAGAGGATTGCTTGAGCCCAATAATTGGAGGTTGCTGTGAGCTATGATGCTATAGCACTCTACCCAGGGTGACAGCTTGAGACTCTGTCTCAAAAAAAAAAAAAAAAAGAAAGAAAGAAAAGAAAGAAAGAAAAAAGAAATGGTTATTTGAAGTATACTAAGTATGAGAGGGAACGGGGGAAAATCCTAAGAGTTACTGAAGCTTTTAGGAAAATAATCTAACAAAAGAAATAAGCTCTATACACAAAGATTGTCATTACAATATTGCCTAAACTATTAAAAAACTGAAACATAATTTTCCAATCACTATTCAATGGAACATTAGGCCTTTATGAAAGTCCAGAATTAAGAATACCCTGGAAAAACAAAATTCCCAAATGATATAATATTATGTAAAAAAACAGGCCATCGAGGGTATGTACACAATGTCTACACAGGGAATACGTACATATGCACGTGGACAGATACGAAAGGAAATATACAAAGTCGCCTTCTTGTGGGCTAGAAAATAATGAATACGGCAGTACCTTCAGAGGTCGTGATATACTATTTCTGTGACCTAAGTTGTGATCTTACAATGAAGTTGACGCAGCAAAACATCAAACCAGATTTTTCTGCCTCCTGCCAAATAAAAGTCATTACCTTGACTTTCTCAGCCTTGGGGTTAGTAAGAGAAAGAGGACAATTAGACAACATCGAAGAGATTCTTTATAATAAGGCATTATGTAAATGGAGTCAAATTAACACAAAATGTAAATTCAAGGCATTATCACCAGTAGCAAAAAGAATATGCTTCCACTTTCACATTGGAAGGTGTCTGACAGGGTGTCATTCATCACCCAACTTTTCCCTTCCAGCCAAAGCTGTAATTCTCCCACCTTAGGAGCTTTCACACTTCTGAATCCTTGTACATGAAGTGATCTTTACCCTGAATGCCCTTCTCTCTTTTCCCTAAAACTCTACTCAAGAACCCTGGTCCCTACCCCTCGAAGGGACCTGGAGTGACACTGAGCGCTTTGCTCTGCGATCGAGCTCTTCTGAGTGTACTGTCACCTTCTCCTGACAGGCTCTCTTTTTCTACTTGGTGCGCACTTTAAGACAGGCGAGGTTTTTTATCCTCAGCACTTAGTAGATGCTCTGTAAATATTTATGCAGTGCTCAGATAAAGGGACCATATGATTTTCCTCCTGTTTATAGTCACGATGGTTTTATTTCCTGCCTCCAAGTCCTCTGGGACATGATTGTGAGACAGAACACTGAATTAAATGGGAGGTAAATACACAGTCCATAAGTTCTGGTGGATACCAATATTCCTGGCATGCTGTACAAGTTAATTAGCAATAAATAAGTAAAGTTATTATGATTACCATTCTTATTAGATTATATGAAACACTCATTCATTGATATGTAGAAATACTTGGCAACACCAATGTTATCGACCAGAATAAGCACACAGCTAAGTATGATCACCCCATTTCCCAGGTGATGATGCTGAAATGGAGCTGTTTCGAGATTGCCCACGGTTCCCTTAGCTCAATGTTGCATGAACTTCAGAGAGGTAGGAACCACTTTCATCTTTTGAGGATATTATTACATATGCAACCCTGCCCATAAGAAGGTTTCAAAAAACTATGACACATTTTCCAATATTTAATAATAGTTTTAAACATGAAAATACAATGCAAATTCAGCACATGACTTACAAAATTAGTACCAAAATACTAGTTAAAATTTATTCATGTGTAGTGCAGTATGGGAGATGTGGCCTATTAATGGAATGAATGCTCGTTCTAAGTCACATGTCTCCCTGAGGTCATCTGTCATTCCTGTGAACATACTTCCTTTGGGGAATTCTCTCCAAGGCAGAATCAAGGAGCATTTCACCCCAGTCTCCTTGGCAGTTGGGGCCCAGACATGTGATTGGGTTCCTTGGAGACCTCACTGTAGAGCCAGGTTGGCATGGCCAGTTGGGGATGCAGGAAGCAGGTGCCACAGGAAGCCATGTTGATGAGGTGGCGGTGCATAAATCCTGGTGCTTAAGGATGTATCAGGGCCAGCTGTGACCGAGGCTCTAGCATCAGGGTCTGTGCCCTGCCGCAGGGCGTATCCCTGGTGTCTGTGTCGGGCAGCAGTATCAGGGTTCTCTGCTGTCTGCTATGCCCAGGGCATCTGTCCTGGCTGTATGACCTCTCAGCTTGGTCCAGCCCTCCTGGAGGTTCGATGAGGCACCTGAGGTCCTTTAATATACTCCCTTTTTGTTTAACTATCTGGAATGGATTTCTTTTGATTGCAACTGAGAAACCTGCCTGGTACATCTTTTTCTTTCTATTCTTAAGCACATCTCTGGGAACTTTTAGAAAAATCTCCTTTAGTCATCATTTCAAAAGCATAATTTGAGGCCTTTCTTGAATGTGAAGCCCAACTGCCCTCCAGGCGTCCATCATCCCTGTGACAGGCCCTGGACAGAGCTCTGCCTTAAGCACCGTCTCTTGACACATAGCATATGACAACAGGTCTGTCCTCAAAACACTCCCCGTGCCTTTATTTTACTACAATGAAATACTCCCCAGTTGTCATAAGTTGCCTCAAGTTATCAGAGTTGCCCCAGCGATGACCAACGCTGGACTCATAGACCCTCCACCCCCCGCACAGCTTCAGGCCTTCTGGTAAGCAGGCCGTGCTCTGATGGCTGGGAGATCTCTTAGAAGAAAGCAAGACCTCATCAGGCTCTGGCTAGAAGGAAGATCCTGCCAATAATACCCCATCATCCTAAGGTTCAGTGACACCTGAGACGGTTGTAGCACGTGTCATGTCCGTCTGCACATTTCAGGTCTTCAGTGGGCCACACCCATGATCCCATCCTGAGACAGGAGGAATAGCCAGAACTGTAGTTTGGTCCTTTGGCATTTATCCTCCTATCTTCTGGCATCAGCACCCCAATTTTTCTTTAAGAAACTTCTTTCCCCACCATTGGCGACAATCTGACAAGTGTCAGTTAGACATGGTGTCTACTGTTCCCTAATTGAGAGATGGCAATTGCGCTCCCTTTCTGAGGAATTAGAATCTTTGTCAGTGACAAAAAGAATTAAAATTGACTGCAGGGTACATCCCTAAACACAGACAGATGCCTTCTTCAAACTGCCTGGGGCCGCCCTGGGCTCTGTCCTTCCAAAGCTGGAGCTCTGACTATATCTTGCATCCTTGAGCTCCCAGGGCCTTTCCATGGACTGCATTTCTACTGAAGTGAGCACAGTTGGTGATTATTTTTTGCAGCCAAAGACCCTGATGGATAGAGACCTTGTCCTTTGGAGAATAATTCCCTTAATGAGGATTCCATGGATGTCTCTGAGGCAGAGTTCAAAAGGTCTGTGACTCAAAAGGAATCAAGTAGATATTTTCAACCACATTTTCCCACAGAACAAAAGCAAATTTGGGGTGATACTCTCACTCCATCTGTAGCAAAATCAAAGAGCTGCAAGATTCATTATCAAATACTTTTCAAGTTTAACAGTATGTAAATCAGCTGAAGAGAGTAGCAATTATGAGAAATACCTTCCCTTCAATTACTGATTGGATAGCTAGGTGTCAGTCTGGTGGTGACATGAAGGATATGTAATGATGAACTCCTGACCACCCTGTAAATAAGGCTGGCCATTGACTCTTCATTAGCAGGTTCACAGAAAGGGTGTTTTTGTGGTAACTCTGCCCCAAGGGAAAAGCTCTCATTGTCAAGCTCACTTTGAGCTTCTATAAGAAAGGCATGTCTCATGGGGTTGGGGGTTGTCTTACTGAGTCCCAATTACACACATCTCCAAGGTTGAAGTTGACAAGGAAGCAGAGCCCTGAAGATAACATTAAGCTATTTTCTAGCTTAGTCAATAACTTTGATACCACTCACATCACAGCTGCAGAAAAACATTCTGTCCCTTTGCAAATAGCTTTCTATCAAAGAGCCGTGTGCTCTTACAGATGAGAAACTCACTGAAGCAGAGCCCACAGGAGACTCTGTCCATGTGCAGTCAGAAAGAAGATTTGGGTGAGGAAGAGAATTTCTTAAAGCAACGTGAGCCTCGCTGAGCCAAGAGAAATGACTTGTTTAGGTATTTTGGTGAATTCACTCTTATTTAGTCAATATGTCCATGGCACAGATTCTTAACCAGGTTGCTGGGAAAACCAAAAACAGTTAATAGAATCATGTCAATAACATGTCAGATGTTATTAGTGGCATCTTAAAAAATATACCTTATCTCTCTACACTGTGTTATTTTATGACTTATGTCATCAACATGAAACAACAGTTAATTATTTAATCTTCCCAACAATCCCATGAAGTGATATTATAATCATTCCCATGGGATAGATGGGGATGATCAAGAACAAAAAGATCAATAACTCACCCTATCCAGAGTGAAACTATTCAGCTGTAAAAAAATGGCAATCTAGGCTTGGCATCTGTGGCTCAGTGGCTAGGATGCTGGCCACATACACCTAGGCCAGCTAAACAACAATGACAACTGCAACAACAACAATAAAAATAGCCGGGCGTTGTGGCGGGTGCCTGTAGTTCCAGTTACTTGGGAGGCTGAGGCAAGAGAATCATTTAAGCCCAAGAGTTTCAGGTTGCTGTGAGCTGTGACACCATGGCATTCTATCGAGGGAGACATAGTGAGACTTTGTCTCAAAAAAAAAAAAAAAATGCAAGCTAGTATCTTTTGTGACAATCTTCTAAGTGAAATCTCATAAGAAAGGAGAGATATACACACGCCTTCACTACCAAACTGGAAGTAATTGATCAACACTTAAGTGCACATATGGAAGAAAATCTCAATGAACATCACGGTGGGGAGTGGGGGAAGGTAGGGATGGGTCAATTCACACCTACTGGGTACAGTGCACACTATCTGGGTCAAGGGCACACTTAGAACTTTGACCAAATCTGTACAGAAACAAAGTATGTGCCCCTAATAGTCTGAAATAAAAAGTTATAAAGCAACAAGAATAAAACAAATAGAAATAAAAATAAAATAACCCCAGGTTGCACAGCTAGTAAGATTGTGTAGCTGAGATGTGAATATGATGAACAGTGTGAAGCTGGGCCTTTGGCTTTAGAGTTGGGCTCTTAACTACTAGGCAATACTGCCCCTTGAAAGCTTTATGGGAAGCAACTAGGAAAGCATGCTGTCAACAAAAATATTCTTAATCCACCAGAAAACAAAGAAGCAGCTTGTTCCATACTTTCTGATGCTTCTTGGCCTGTTTTCTGTTTAGCAGCAAAGGATGTAGGATGCTATTAAAAATCCCTTAAGTAAAAATTGACCAGTCGTTCTCAATGTGATCACTAGGGAAGATATAAATATAAATATAAATATATATATATACACACACACACTTTTTTTTTGCAGTTTCTGGCCGGGGCTGGGTTTGAACCTGTCACACCTCACCTCCAGCATACAGGGCCTGTGCCCTACTCTTTTGAGCCACAGTCGCTGCCCCTACATATATATTTTTTTGACATGTGCTCCAACTGTCTCTTTCAAATTACCTCTTCTGTCAATTTCTTGGACATGACAAGTTATATAAATGGGGAGCAAAGCAGCCACAGCTCTGGAAATGCTAAATGATGCTACTTCAAGTGCATTGTCATTATTAAGCAAAGTTGCCGCTCAGTGCACCCATCAATCTTCCACTCTCTATTCAGACCTCTACACCCACCTCCCATGGAAGCGAAAATTGGAATTGCTTTAGCCATGTTATTAAAGCTAAATTGGACAATAACTTGGAACTCTACTGGGATTCAATGGGTGACAAAACATTTAAAGCAGGTTCATAAAAATGCTGCCCAAACATTGACTTAAAGGAATAAAGTTAACTCTCCTATTGTGTTCTTGGAGTTGTGTGATGTATGGATAGTGGTATAGATCATGTTTAGATAAATTAGATTTACACATGAAAAATCTGACCTTGGATGTACCTTGACCTTCACTGCCCATGCCTCACACACTACTGAGCAACTGGAAGGCATTTTATATATGTATTTGTTTAGCAGCAAATAAATTATTAGCAAATTTTGGATTACCACTCAACATAAATTTTACATGTTCTATACACCAGTTTTCAGAAAGGAAGGAATTAAAAATAATTTGGTGTCTTTAAGGAACAGGAACTAAATGTAAATCAGCCAAGCTAGCATGATACTGGGGTGTATGTCTTATGAATACTAAACAGGTAGGTGCTTATAGCTGAGGTGTGATTATTAGCTTTTGGAAGGCTAAGCCTTTGGCCTGACATATTAGCAAGAGTTAGAAATAACTTTCTGGGGTGATGCGTGGATTTTGTCTTATAATTTTATTGTCACTCTTCCTGGGAAGCTGCCTTGCCTTTAGCAAAATGACATTGCTTGACAGACTATCTCTGGGCACAACGTGAGCAGGAAAAGATGTAGGTTTTTTTCTAGATAGAGACATACTAGGTAAAATCTGCATAATATTATTCTTGAAGGTACCAAATAGTCCAGGGTATGTATTGTATTTAGTTTTAGATCCATATTTTAGGAAGAAAAGGAATGAGTGGAATATGAAGGGAAGACAGGAAAGCTATTAACTAAAAGGATGGAACAGTGAAGTTGAATAGGAGAAATGTCTGGAGGACATCGAAACTTCAGTCTTTTTTTTTTTGAAAGGAAGAAGATGACCTATTTTCCCTCCAACCCTACCAAAATAAATAAAAGGAGTTAGTAAGCATAAATGCTGGCAGATGAAATGTAATTTGACACTGGAAAATAATTTCTTGACAACTAGGGAATGAGGTATATGTTAGCAAAAGAAGAAGAAAAGTCTACAGCCAGGACGGACAACCAGGAAAGCCAGAATGCTGAAGAATTCCACAAAGGTGGGCTGAAGTACCCTTTGCAGATTACAGAGAACATCAAGCTCTGCTGTGTTAAGAATCAAGGTCTGGCCTCCAGCATTGCTGGGAAGGTGACAAGGCAGACACTGGCACATGATTCTATTCCCAAATCACAATTGAAGAAACTCCAAACCATCAATCCATTTTCTAGCCAAAACAAATAATTGTGGACTTTTTGCTCTGAGCTAAGCATTAAAAGCATTATCTTACTTAATCATCCCAATAAATATATAACATCATATCATCATTATTATCTCTATTTTATGGATGAGAAAACTGAGGCTGAATGAGGCTAAATTATCTAGGACACAGCACACAGCAAAACAAGATGTTGAACTCAGGCCTGTGAAGTTAAAAAGGCGCCCCTTTAATAATGAAAACAAGCTCATTTTAACCTTAGCACAGGGTCTGCAAACTCTTTTGGGTGTGGCCTGAATTAATAACTAGGCAAGGCTCATGGGACCAGCACTGTGCGTATCTGTTTCTGCCACGGCTAGCAAATTTAACCTAATGTTGGCTGCTCAACAACCATCAGCCGGTTTTGAATTGATGCAGCACCCCCACCCCCCATGATTTAAGCGCCTGTATGGAATTTGCTTAGAACCTTCTAAACTTGAATGAGCAAAGTAATAGTTGTGAATCACAACATTACGTTTTCCAATCACTTGATCCATTGTCTGAAGACTGTGCTGGGGAGAAAATATGGTAAAGAGCCACCAACCAGGCACCAAAGGCTTTCTCAGTGTCTTGGCATGAACTGGAGATCAGGACGTCCATGAGATGAGCTGACATGGGATGTTCAACAAAATTCAGGCCACAGCCTGCGTGGTAAATAAAGTTTTATTGAAATATCATCACACTCATTCATTTACGTAATATCTGAGGCTGCTTTTTCACAACAAGGGTAAAGCTGGGTAGTAGCAACAGGGTCCCTTTGGGCCACAAAGCCCAGAAGGTACCATCTGGCCCTTTACAAATAGAGTTTGCTTTTCTCCTGCTTCAAATGTTGCCAGTGGCAAAAACAAATAGTCAAATAAAACAACAACAACAACACAAGGTTATGCTTTGATTTTTTTGAGACAGAGTCTCACTTTCTAGCCCCTGTAGAGTGCTGTGGAATCATAGTTCACAGCAACCTCAAACTCCTGGGCCCAAATGATCCTCTTGCCTCAGCTTCTTGAGTAGCTGGGACTACAGGCACCTACCACAATGCCTGGTTATTTATTATTTTTATGTTTTTTAGAGATGGGGGTCTTGCACTTGCTCAGGCTGGTCTTGAACTCTTGAGCTCAAGCAATCCACCTTCCTTGGCCTCCCAGAGTGCTGGATTACAGGCTTGAGCCACCATACTGGCCCTAACACAAGGCTCTTGAGTGAGTAATTGGAAGACCTAAAATTTGGCAGGTGAGAGAGCCACAAGAAAGAAAAATTGACTGGCAAGGACAGAAAAGCGGAGAGGAAGGGGCACAGGTAAAGGAAAATAAAGAAATCAGTTTTTAAAAAAGCACAAGGGAGCCTAAAATAAAAGTGACCAAAGAGTTGTGAGGGCAGAAGGACACCAATGGCTTGTTCCAAACAGTTTCAGGGGTGGTCACTTACCCATGGAGCATCCACTACTTTCCAAGTACTGTCAGGTAACAGCCCATATTATTATTATTATTATTATTATTATTATTATTATTATTATTATTATTGTTGTTACTATTATTATGTTTTGCAATTTTTGGCCGGGGCTGGGTTTGAACCCGCCACCTCTGGCATATGGGAATGGTTCCCCACTCTTTTGAGCCACAGGTGCTGCCCAGCCCATATTATTATTGTTACATATTTCTTGAGACAGAGTCCCTACCCTGTCACCCTGGGTCACCCTGAGTGCCATGGGGTCAGTTCACAGCAACCTCAAACTCTTAGGCTTCAGCAATCCTCTGACCTCAGCCTTCCGAGTAGCTGGGACTATAGGCATGCACCACCACACCCGGCTAGTTTTTCTGTTTTTAGTAGACATGGGGTCTCACTCTTGCTCAGGCTGGTCTTGAACTCCAGAGCTCAAGGAATCCACCTGCCTCAGCCTTCCAGAGTGCTAGGATTACAGGTGTGAGCCACTGCTCCTGGCCTTAACAGCCCAGATTATTATTTCCATTTTGCAGATGTGGAAATAGAGACTCAGCTCAAGGAACTAGCCCTGAGTCGGCAGGGTCAGAAATTACAGCCCCGCAGGCCAATGCTGACCGCACTGCATTCTCCTGCCCCCACACCTCCGTCAGCATTTTCCATTCCCTTCTCAAAGGATGAAAGCACACTCTTCACTCATTAAACAGATTACCAGGCACTTGGAATTTTAATAGTAATTATCTGCTTTCCATCTGCATGAGAATTTGGTGACAGCTAATCATCCCCCTCAGCCGTGGCACACTCTAGTGTTTCATCAACCTTCCTAATTTAGAGCATCTTGGAGGCTCCGTCAGAGCTAGAGGCACAGCCAAAGAGTCTCACTTAGCAATTAAGATGTGTGGTCCGGGCTTGACCCAACCCGAAAGGCGCCTGCTTCTGGGAGGCAGATCGGCTGTTGGCCTCAGAGGTGCTGGCGCTAATGAGTCACTGTAACGGCACCTCTGTCTGCCCCAAGGAGGCACAAGGCTCAGAGTCCAAGGTGGTGATGCTGAAAAGCTGCAGAAATGCAGACCGGGAAACTGATTCACTGTCATAACTGGGCCTGAGGGCAACTCACCCATAAGGAGGCTGGGAAGGAAGTGACACCCAGGGGGGCATGACGATCTGTCTGTCAAGGCCAGATGCTCAGAGAACCGCTGACTCGTGCAGACCAGGATCATAACAGCCAAGTTCACTGGCCACTGATGCCAAGAATTCATGTGTATTAACTCCCTAACTTTACACAGCAGACTTTGATGAGGTATTATAAGCAGTCCTACTTGGCAGGTGAGGAAATTAAGTTATTTAACCAAGGTTACAGTACTTACCCTAGGTTATCCCGTCAGTCAGTGGAGGGCTGGATTATAAACCCAGGGGGTTGGGCAAGAGAGCAAGTCTGAGCCCCTGTGCCGGAGACCCCTCTGCCTGGCCTGCCCTTGGGGAGGCTGTGAGCTGTGCAGCAGTTAGAAGTTTAGATACTGCAGTCAACCACACCTGCTCTGAAACCTGGCTCGCCCTTCCTAGCCATGTGAACTGGGGCAAATGACTGAACTTCTCTGAACCTCAGTGTCTTCTTTCTTAAAATGGATACCTGCATTCATGATATCTTCTGTGCCTCAGAACAAGGGCCCTCAGCCACCTTTTTGGCACCAGGGACCGACTGGTTTCACGGAAGACAATTTTTCCATGGACTGGGAAGGGGGAGATCTGACTGCCAGGAGGCAGAGCTCAGGCTGGAATGGCAGAAGTGGGGAGCAGCTGTAAATACAGATGAAGCTTGTCCGCTGCTCACCTGCTGTGTGGCTGGTTCCTTACGGGCTGGGGGGTCGAAGACCAGAGCTTCAAAGCGGGGAGGGTGGAGGAAAGTGGGCACAGTGGCCATGTGGAGGGCACCCAGGGCTGTCTGCTGACTCATCTGTGCATCAGGATGTAGTCAGGTCTACAACACTCCCTGTTTCCTGGGACCCCCTCCAGCTGTCCTGACTCCCGGGCCAGGGGTGTGTGTCTGGCTCCATGACCAAGCAGCCACCTATACCTCACCACCAGGGGCAGAGGAACAAGACCTGCATGGGTATTAATCTTCTCTGTGGGGCTCCAGCTTGGGCTTAAGGTTGCACGTGCTCCTGGCTCTTCCTCTTCCCCTTCCCAAATGGCATCAGACATGGGGACAGGAGTCACACATCTTATTGCACACATGGATGTGCGTATCTCTGTGTGTAGACACACACAAATGCGTGTGCACACACACCTCCAAGGGGTTCTGTTCTGATGGAACCCCGGTACTTCCTAGATGGGTGAATTCTGGGATGATTTCTTGCAAGGCCCTTTCTTTCCCTGTCTTGTGCTTTCTGAAAGCATTCCCCCTTAACATTTTCACCTGCTTTTCTTACATTTACTAACAGTGCCTCAGTAGCTGGGAGCCAGGGTCCAGATCATTCATAACAAATATGATGCTGGTAAATAAAAATCGTCAGGTGTAGCTTATATTTACTACATGTTTACATATTAAATCTTATGCTAGAAGCTTTTCATACATTGTTTTATTTAATCATCATTAAAACCCTATGGAAGCAGAGTTTTTTAAATACTTATTTTATAAATGAAGAAACTGAGGCCCAGGAAAGGTGAGTAACTCACCTCAGATCATAAATAACAGATCATGTGATACAAATACTGAGTGCTTAGCCATGATATAGCGCTTCCCACTGTGTGGATTACTCAATGGAGTGATCCATTCCGAATATAGAACACAATCTGGAGCTAAATGCACATTTATATAAAATTTTACCCCCCCCTTTTTTTTTAAACAGAGCCTCAAGTTGTCATCCTTGGTAGAGTGCCGTGGCATCATAGCTCACAACAACCTCCAACTCCTGGGCTTAAGTGATTCTCTTGCCTCAGCCTCCCAAGTAGCTGAGACTACAGGCACTCGCCACAACACCTGGCTATTTTTTGGTTGTAGTTGTCATTGTTGTTTGGCAGGCCCAGGCTGGATTTGAACCTGCCAGCTTGATGTATGTGGCTGGTGCCTTAGCTGCTTGAGCTACAGGCGCTGAGCCAAAATTTTACCCCATCTTCTTCCAGGAATATTAATGTATTTAAAATGAAAACAGTGATGGGAGGTAGGATAATTAGGGATAAAAACAGAACAAAAAAACTTTAGAAAAAAGATGGCACCAGGCACCTGCAAGTGGTTGAATTTGGGTCTACACAGTAGATCACACTCCTCAGCATACATTTCTATGCAAAACCTTTCCCCAAAAATAAGCAACCAAAGAATGAATCCATTTTAAAGCATATTGTCATGTTTTCTTTTAGACCTTGCACATAATTTATTCTCATAAGCACCAGAAAAACAATAAATGAAGCATGAAAAGAATAGTAGGTTTGCTATATACTTAGGAATTAGAAACGCTGGTATATTAAAAACAAAACAACTCAGGTCTTTCATCATGTTGCTGAAAACCATTCTTGGGTCATTAAATTCTTCTTGTCTCCAGTTTCTCAGTTAAATAAATGAAGGAGAATTACTAATTAGGTTTATCATGTTACTATAAGGAAAATTAGGTCCTAAGAAATGGGTTTCCCATGTCCAGAATTTTAAGACCTCTATTTTTCACAGCTGTGGCCTAGCAACTACATACAACCCTATTCACTTCTGGATGAGAAAAAAAAAAAGTCTTGGTGGATGACTGTAGAAAAACTCTATCCATCTATGGGTTTATCATACATCTGTCATTCAACATGCATTTATTGATCACCTACTTTATGCCAGGCGCTGTTCTAGGTGCTAGGGATGTAGCAGTTAACAAAACAGGTAAAAGGTCTATGCCCCTATGATGTTCACACTCTAGTTATGCTATTTCTGAATTTGTAATGGCCTCCTTGTTGTAGACATGATTCTAATACGCCTTAATGAACAAAGTCAATGTTCAATAATAGTAACATGCATATAGTGCTTTACACTTTACGCAAAATGCTTTCATGTAACTATTGCATTTATTTCTTGAAAGAACCTTAGGGTGTTTGCAAGAAATGTGACAGACTATTTAAAAAAGAACCCAAATAATACTGTGTTAGCAAAAGAAGCATGAACGAAGGGCCTGAATAGGTATTTCTTCATGAGAAAAATAACTCAACAACTAATATGCATGAAAAAGTATTCAACTTCCTTAGTTCTCAAATATATGCCATTTATAGCTGAAAGGTAATAATTTTTACCTACAAAAGTAGCAAACCTAAAAGGAAAAGAAAAAGATGGTGCTGTATCAAAAGACTGTACCCTTTGATACAGTAATTCCGATTTTAGTACACATAATCCATTCAATGGAAATAATCAGAAATTTGGTTTTAAAATAGCAAAAGGAATTTTAAAACTATAAGTTATCTATTACTACGAAATCTAGATAAAGGACCTAATATGAATAAATTATATAGAGACTCTTCCCTTGAGGCCCCTGGTCGCACTGTCAGGCAGAGTGCCTTAGGATTAAAGGATTCTAACATATACTTGGACCATTCAAAAATGTTTACCGTGACTTTACATCTTTTGTATTAATTTGGACGGAGTTGAAGTACATTCTTCTTAGTAAAGCATCACAAGAATGGAGAAGCAAGAATCCAATGTACTCAATTCTGATACGAGGACAATTGATGCTAATGCATGGTCGGGGGAGAGGGAATAGGGGAGGGGAGAGAGGGAAGGAGTGAGGGGGTTGGAGGACCACGGTGTGTGACACAGCTCTTGGGGACGGGACACTATTATTCCAGGGACTTTATCCAGCACATGCAAGCAGTGTAACCTGGCTCTTTGTACCCTCAGTGATCCCCCAACAATTAAAAAAAAAACCAAACTGTTCACTGTCCTTGAGCAGTGAAATGTCTAAAGGGCATTCTACTGAAATTATGGTTATAATCGTGCCTCACCAACACACCAATTACAAACTAGATGTGCAGAAGAGGTTACATGTAAACAGGGATGAAACTATGATTGACAAAATAAGCTACAATTTGGGACTATTGTTGATTTTTCCAAGGTGGTATTTTTTCCAGGATCCCACACTGCAAAAGTCATTTACTTTGATATCTCTCTACTACTTTGTAAATCTCTAAAGTTTTATCATTTTATACATGCTAATAGTGTTAACATTTTTTAAAGTTTTACTATATGCCATGCAGCATACTGAAAGAATTATATTAATACCATCTATTATCTCCTCCCAACAACCCCCTAGAGGTTGGTATAATTATTTTCACATCTACATTTTATTGAGGAGAAAACAGCCTCAGAGAGGGGAATAACTTGCCTGCGGCTACATAGCTAGTATGGGGTTAGAATTCATTTGCCTAGTTCATCTCTAATGCCATACTTCTTAACCACTGGGCCACATACCCTACTATTTTAACTTATAGCAATTTGAGCTATTTGGGGTATTTATCTGTCCAATTAGAGCCCAAGTTCCTTCAGGGTAAGAAATTTTTCACTCAACTTAGAGTACAATGTATCGTACCCAGCTGGCACTCAATAGATGCTCAGTCATAAACGAGTAAGGCTACAGTTATTTTGAAGTCACTTCTGACTCCTTTCTCCTTTCCCTTATTCCATTTCCAATCTTTCACCAGGTTGTGGGGGGAGGATTTTTCTTTCTCTTACATCACCCCCCTCCCATTTTCCATTTCTTTGTCTTGTTTGAGTTCTGATCTTCTCAAGGCAGACTCAAGCAACGGCCTCCTGACTGTTCTCCCTGACTCCAAATCATCCTACAGACTCGTTGCTCTGAGTTCTATTTAATCCGATTTCTCCAACTGAAATGCAGAGACACAAGACTGAAACTCTCAGGCCCCTGGTGCCCTGGTGTGGGCACAGCTCTTAGACCATCACCATGACCCAAAGCACCCTCCAAGTGCGACAGATAGTAACAGTTTAGGCTGAGGGAGTTTCCAAGGACAAGAGATTTTCAGCGCTGACACCGGGGAAGTCCTGGGCACAGCAGGCTCAGTTTGTTATGCTGCTTCTCCTCCCAGTCACCAAATTCTTCTCTCTCTACCTCATATACGCCGAAGATAGCCCCATTTCCTACTTGTGCCATGTAAAGATTGGGAAGCACAGATTGAGGTGAAATCAAACTCTTACTCAAAGATATTTGATAGCTTGTTCTGCCTCACAGAATCTGTACAGAATCCTGCAGGCCTGATCTCATCTTTAACTCCCTGCGATCCTGACCCTCCACTCCTTTCCAGGCTCTTTACGACCCTTGACTGTATCTTACCCATTTCCCTCATTTGCCTCCAACTCTTCCATTTCCATGGCTTTATTGCCCCCATCTACCTATCTCGAGCCACCTCTAAGGATTCCTTTAGCACAAAGCCCTTTCTTAAGCCCAAACTAGTCTTCTGTATGTTTCCACGGATGACCTCAACCCAGGACAATTATTTGAACCACTCATTTGTCAAAGAGTCAAGCACATGAGACCTTCCCCACCTCTTGCACTGATGTGTTCAGCCTGTTATTTTATTTTTCAAAAATTAATTATCCTTTCCTACCAAAATGCAGCCTGTCTGATGACAGAATTACCCCTTATGTTTATGTCTCCCCCAGTACTCAGCAATTTCTTCTACCTTGAGAACACACAATCAATACATGTTTTCAGATGATTGATAGCGTCTTTCCCACCACCACCACCATGTGAGGAATTCAGCAAGGCTTCCACACAGATAAATGCTCCCTTTTCTTTTCTTGTAGGTAAACTGCCTTCTTATTATTCTGTCTCCAGAATCTTAGCTTTCCCTGAAATGCCCGATAGGAGGTGAGAGCCAAGTGTGAACATTTCCCTCCCCTGGGGAGAAGAAAAGGGCAGAATTATGGCTGACAGGAAGAAAATAGGGCAAAAATGTAAAGAATCCACCATTAGGACACCTTGGGGAGGCAAAGAGCATTGCAAGTATAGAAAAAGATAACAAGAAAAAGTAGAGAGAAATGGGTTTCACAAGGAAAGAAAATAATGAAACTATCTATATTAGAAGTTGGACAGAGAAATGTGCAAAAACCCCAGGGCAAATGCCAACCTGAGCCTGAGAGGGGCAGCCCATTTGACCAGTAGGTGCAGGAAGTGGGCTCTGGGCATGCCTGGGAGGCCCCTCACTGCTCAGCACAGAGCCAGGTTACAAGGCTGACAGCAAGGGCAGTAAACCAATGGAAAATTTCCTCCAGGTAACTTCGTCTCAGCAAAAAAAAAAAAAAAAACAATATTGATCCATTTGCCTTCCAGCCAAAGAGAAATCAAATTAGACAATGGAAGTTAGGCAGTAGTTTTAATGTGATGCCAGTTGCAACTGCAAAATAAAGCTAATGTACTCTGACTCTGACTCTTCATCCCAACTGCGCTCTGCTGTGCACAGGCCACTCCCTATGAGGGCGCCCAGCAGGTGCTCCGCAGACACATGAAATCTTTAAACAAAAAAGTCAACTGCCCTCTGCTGTCCAAAGAAGCCATATGACCAGCAGGACCTGACGTCCAAGAGTACTGGCAAGAGATCTGTGCAGTGCGCTAGCCAAGTGCACACTTGTAACCAAGGACAGAACATGCAGTCTGTTGTTCTGGAACACAGTGAGGAGCACTGACCTTGGATTCACAGATTTCAGCTTATCTGTGATGAGAGGCAGGAATTCAAGGGCCATTGTGTATGGCTGTGCAAAACATGTACGGCTGTCTTCAGAGGCCCTGATAAATGGGAAATGGTTATGTGTCTGTGTCCGTGTGTCTTAGGTGGGTGCCAATAGTCTATATTTCAAGCATTGGGTGTGCATTTATAGTAGTAAAGCAGGTACAGACTCAAGTCTGAAGGTGAATCTCTCAGGGGACAGGAAAGGGTCCTGAGCTTGAGTTGTTTCCACTTCCTCTCCCACCCACACCCCAGCTCTAGGCCACCAATGCAGGCCAGAGTTGTTGGGCCTACAAACCCTGTTTCTTTGGCTCTGATGCGGTGGATCTTCCCAGAACATCTGAGTGGTGGGCTTACTCTGGCAATGAGAACTAATCGCAATTCAGAACTAGCAGTAATCAAGCAAAGGCATGCAGGACTCTGTTTGGGGGAGTTAATTGGACTTTATGAATTCCAAAGTTTATCTAACTCTAGGACTCTAAACCAGTGTCTCTCGAACTTGAGTGTAAGCAGAAGCCTCATTGTTAAAAACAGATTGCAGGTCCCACACCTAGAGTTTCTGAGGTACTAGGTCTGGGGTGGGACCTGAGAGTTTGCATTTTTTAAATTTCAAATTAATCCAAGGGTACGAATGTTTAGGTAACTTCGTTTTCAATTCTAAGGCAAAGTTCAAGTTATAGTTGAAACCTTCATGGGGGGAGGTGTGTTGAACACCCTCACACTGTGCACATTAGGTGAGAATTTACATTTCTAACAAATTTCCAGATGATATTGATGTTACTGGTCTAGGAACCACACTTTGAGAACCTCTGTCTTTGAAAAAAAGGGGGAGAGTGGGCAGGGTGGCTCATACCTGTAATCTTAGCACTCTGGGAAGTTGAGGCAGGAGGATCTCTTGAGGTCATGAGTTCAAGACTCACTGAGCAAGAGCAAGAACCCATCTTTACTAAAAACAGAAAAATTAGCTGGGCATTGTGGCAGGCGCCTATAGTCCCAGCTATTTGGGAGGCCAAGGCAGGAGTTTGAGGTTGCTGTGAGCTAGGCTGATGCCATGGCACTCTAGCCTGGGCAACAGAGACTATGTCTCAAAAAAAGTGGGAAAGGAGAAGGAAAAAAGGTGAATTAGCCTAAGTATTTTGGCATTTTGGTCAACCCATTAAAAAAAACTGCCCTTCACTGAAGTACTCACTGCCTCCAAATATACTTCCATTGTGATCTTCTTCTAAAGGGCGGGGCATATTTTAAGAATTATGTCTCCAAAGGCCTTTGTAGGAAACCATGTTTTCTTACTGTACGTTAAAAATGTAAGGACACTGGGCTCCTTTTCAGTTGCTGATATTAAATTTCCTTTGAATCATTTCACTCTGTCCTCTGTTCCCTCCACAACCAATGGCCCAGGTAATTAAGATAACTGGCCAGAATTAGGGATGAGTCTGAGGCCAAAACACAGAATTGTTTGACCCACAGAAGGATCCTACCTGGCTTATGCCACGTTAATGAACAAGTCTGGTGCTGCTAACTCGCTGCTGATTCTGGAATGTATCTTTGTCAAGTTTGGGGAAAGAAGACAGAAAGCTTGCTTGCTTGCTTGCTTGCTTCCTTCCTTCCTTCCTTTTTTTAACTCAAAGGGGAAAATGTAGATCTTGCATCAGTTTCAAGAGCAGATAAAGTTCAGACAAAATTTAAATCACACATTTAAGACTATTAGTAGCTGGTTTACTCACTCCACCAATGATTATTGAGCTTCTGTATATATCTAGAGCTGTTCTGAAACCTAGAAATACAGCTATAAACAAGATAGGCAAATACCAAAGACAGAAAAATACACATGTCAGGTAGGAAGGAAAATATAGCAGGTGCTTAGTTACAAATGCCTATGTCTTTCATCCAGCCTCCCTTGGTGCTTATTTTTTGCCCATTCCTAATGCTGAAAATAAACTGTGCTTACTCTGGCAAAGGCAAATTATCAATGATAGAATTGTGTTACTGTGATTCATTTCTACCCTGTTCTTCTTTTATAATTTAGGGGGAAAAAATGTAGCTATTAGTACCAAAGTCCCTTGAAATCATTTCTAGTTCATTTGAAAGGTTCAGTTGCATAAGAACATGTTTAAACAACTTGGAATAAACAGTGGTTAAAATTTTACCCATATGTAATCAGCAAAGTTAGCTTTCTTTCATGAATAGTCCAAACATTTTTAAAAAATCAAATGTCTTCTAAAGGCCACAAAGGTGGTTAAGTGGTTTGTTTGAACTCTTTCACTGCAAATAATTTTTAAAAGGGGTCAGCTCTGGGGAAATTTAAGATTTCTGACTTAATAAGGCTGTCTTAGCCAAGGAATCCATCCCAGGATCTCATTTTAGTCATTTTTGATGAAAATCGGAGGTATTATGGGGAGGAGGAGGATTACCATGAACAAATTAGTCAGATGAAATCAATGTACAAGTTCAAGGGAAAATGCCCAGTAGCTTCTGTGAAATAGTCACTGATGACAGAGCTATACAAATAAGCCACAGTCATCTCTGTTTGCCAAAGGGCACCTTACTCTTCCTTTCTTCTATGTCCCCACACCCTACAATCCCCGCTACCCCAGGGTGACAGTCATTCTTCCCCTGCTTTATTTCACACCTGAGGCCCCCTCTGGAATCCAGAGGGGCACATTTAGAAGCTGCAAGTCATTTTTCTTCACTGAATAGAAAGTTAAATTCATGTATCTCTATCTTCAGTGAGAAAGGGAAGGAAATTAAGCAGGGAAGACATCACAATGACTTCAAGAATAATGCATTCAAGGTCAAAGTCTACTGTAATTGAGTTAAAAAATAATAAACTAAAATAACAATGAGCAAAATATGCCTGCTCTGCAGAATACAGTCCAGCCAGAAGTCTTCATTAAGTGTTCCAGTGCACACAATGTGTTAGCTGTGTGTTTGTGTGCCTGCGATGCTGTGAGATATCCTGCAGCTCATAAATACTGAAAAGGAACAGTTTCCATAGCAACTAAGTGCTGTTTAATGAATACCAAAGAACTGAAGCTCAGAGGATAGTCTTAAATTGCCAGAACATGAGTTACTGCTGCTGCTATGGGCTTGCAAGTAACTTACATGCCATTCCCTCTAATAAGATTTTTAACAAGTTGACCAATTTGGCTGAGCTCTGTCTCGGTCACATGACACCACAAGATTCTGTCTTGACACTGCATGAAAAGCATGCTCCTGATTTCTCCCCACCGCCTCTAAGTACTAAGATATTCTACAGAAATAGGTCAAACGTTTAGATGGGAATCTGTCCATAAATGTGAAGCTTTGACCCACGTAGTGAAGCATCAGGACACATACCTCTGTCACAAGCAATAGACCCTGGCTCAATGAGCCGTCAAGCTGAATATAGCAAACCCTTTTATTTCCAAAAAAGGTGAATGCTCCCTTTGCACTAAATGCAGTTTGTTTTTTATTGTGCAATGACACAGAAAAGCTATTGCAGTCGATTTCTGCAGGAACTTTGTACAAGCTAGTAACGTGGTAGATAATCTTTCATCATGATGTCCATACCTCCCTACAGACGCCCACTCCTCATCCATCAGCACATGTCCAATTCCTCACCCTGGAATCACATGGCTTTTGCAGGTTTAAAAGGAAAAAAAAAAAAAGCATGGCTGCCCTGTTTTCCTTTCCACTGTTTCTTCAGTAACTTCTATGCAGAACGTTTTTAAGGTTACAGATTGTGTGGCAAGCATACTTTCTTCTACATGCTATTAATAAGCAACAAGAATTTTTAAAAATGAAACCATCTATGTACCATGAAGACAAAAATCATCAGCAAATACTGCCATTCTCCAGAGGCTGGTTCGTTCTTGCATAACCCGCAGCTGGAAGGGCCTGGTAGAAGCCATCTAAGCTCAGTGTGGGCTGTGGGCGCCCCCTTCAGCATCTGGGGCGCACTGCGTGTTGTTTTCATTTGAACTACATCCTGACTAGTTAGCTGGACAATTGTTTTTGCTAATACTGGTTAAGGAAATTTTGTAAGAAAACTCTGGCCAACACCTAATGGTGTGGTCAGAGAGAAAGTCTATACACCACCAGGCTGCAGATGATACTAAAATCAGGTAAGTAAAATAAAAGAGAAGGATTTCTTGTAAGGAAAAAAGAACCTTCCATTTATTCATCTGATGAAGTAATCGTATGCATAAAGTGAGCTCTATTCAGAATAGCCTCTGTCTGTAATAGAAACAGCCACGGCCTCCTCACTTTCCCATCCCCTTTTGCAGCCTGCACCTGTTCTCTCTCCCTTGCAATTCCCAGCCTTACCAGCATCGTCCCACATCCACCTAACAATGCCTTGGTTTATCTTGCTTCCATGTTTAATGTTGACCGTCAGGGCCAGACATTCCTTTTACTGTCCTCTCCTGTGTAATGTTATGCCAGAGGCTACTCTAACACAAGAATGATCTTTCTTTGAAATTCGATGGCATCTTGTTTCTCCACTCATGTGATATTCTTAATTCATCCCTTCTTAGACTGAGACTTTGACTTTCCATCTTCTCTCCTTCCCTGGACTGGCGGCTTCCTAAGGGCAGGGCCTGGCGCCCTCACAAGCCTCCCCCTCAGCGTCTGGCTCCTGAGGGGCTCTGCAGAGTGAGTTTGGGAATGAAGGAGCTCATGAAGGCAATGCTTTGTTAGCTTCACCCCTTCTCTTGAAGAACTCTGCTTGGCAAACAAATTGCTCCCAACCTCAAAACTGAAGGGGACACTTAAAGAAAATAAGACCAATGAAGCGGCTCTTCCTTCTCTCCTTGGAGAATCCTTTCTAATTATGTCCATCTTTACCTATTCATCTTTCCAACAGTCATTTACTGGTCGTGTGCAAGAAATAAAATGCACAAAGTGGGGAAATGCTCCTCTCACCGTAGTTGGTACGGAATAAAATCTTTCTCATTTTCCTTTTTGCCATTTCTTAGTCACACGGACCTTCCATGCAGTGTGGAGGGCTGTATCCTTCTCACTCGCCAGTGCAATATTCATTGTGCCCCCGCTCTGTGCTGAACTGGGCCGGGGTGAAGTCACAGAGAGTCAGTTAATACAGAAGCCCTTCTCCTTAAGCACGGGCTGTGCACGGTGACTTCTTTCCAAAAAGTACAACATGGAAAGGGTGGAAATACCATATGTTGGAGAGGCCTGGCAAAACAACCTCGGTCAGCTGATCCAGACCAATATCAGTAGAGGTAAGTCACATTCACAGCATGTACCTTTCAAGGGATGTGACAAAAATGGCACTTTACACACTTCTGAGGTCTTCCTCCCCTGAACACACAACCCAGGGCTAAGAGCAAGAAAAAATGCTCCTGAAAATCACAGTAGGAAGACATTCTACAAAATGCTTGATCAGTATTCCTCAAAACTGTAAAAGTCTTCAAAAACAAAGTCAAAGAAACTGTCACAGATCAGAGGATCCTAAGGAGACATGACAACTGAATAAAATGCGGGGTCCTAGATGGATGGAATCCTAGAATGGAAAAAGAACCATCAGGTTTGGGGAATCTGATGAAGTGTGGATTATTATCTAGTTAATAATGATATATAAATATTGGGTCATTAATTGTGACAAATGTACCACACTAGGGTAAGATAATGCACATCAGAGTGGTAACTAACTGTGGGGAATATGAGAAGTCTCTGTACTTTCACTGTAACTTTTCTGTGAATCTAAAATTCTCTAAGATAAAATGCTTATTTTAAAAAGTAAAACTAGATCTCAAGGATATTAATGAGGGAGCAAGCGAACAAGATGGTGGCACAGGATGGTGAGCAGGTGGGCTGGATTCAGCAGGTGGGAGGGGAGAAGAGGTGCGCTTGTGCCAGAGGTAGGGTAGTGTCTGGGGACAGTGGAAAGCGATGGATGATGCATGGATAGTTAGAAAAAGCTAAAAATATTGTTGCGCATCAGAAAGGTCCTCGTTGAGGTCATCAGCATAAATTTTGTTCGGGAACAGGCAGCCCAAATGAGCAAGTTTCTCATAACAGCCAGGCCAGGAATAGAGAAAGCTGATGCTGTGGTCGACCCAGATAAAGTCTCAGCACACAGTTTCTGCAGCCATCTCCCTCTGTCAATGTGAAGCACGATAAACACTTTCTCTTTGTTCATATATTCCCCCAGATTCATTATTCTACAAAGCTTCCCCTTCAACAGCCCCATCTCCTTTACCCCACATTCTGCTATTTTCACATTTGAAAAGACAAATAATGATAACACAAAATATTCTGATGGCAGCTTAGAGAAAAATTTTAAATCAAAGGATTAAAGAAGCAAGATAGAGAACAAGCCAATAAGTTAAAGACATCCAAGAGGGGCAAGATCAATGCGATATATCCTGAAAATATTTCTCCAGTTTTCAAAAGGACAGTAAAATGAGAAAATAAAAAAGATAAATGTCTCCAAGTTTTTGTAAAAGGACCTGAGGATCAGAGAAACAGAGGCCTGTGATTCATCTGTCTCCCTGGTCACGGCAGGAAAGATAGCTGAGGACATCTAAACATGAAAATGTACTGCAAATAATGATGCCGGTAAACTAAATAAATACGAAATAACCATAAGAATACATATCTTCCAAGTGAAATTTACTAAATGCAGAATATAAATGTCTTCAAATAGTGATTAAAAGGCCATGAAGGCTATGTTAAACAGTTTGATGAAAATATTTCAGATTGTATATGAAGTCAGCACATTGTGCCCCATGATTGCACTAATGTACACAATTATGATTTAATAAAAAAAAAGAAGAATACATATCTTGCCTTTGTGTAACACATTCTTTACTTGCAAAGCATTTTCATATGTGTTATCTCTTGTGACTTTAACAAAAACCTTGGGAGGTTAATTAATAATCTCATTAATAATAATCTAATTTTATCTATGATATCATCTTATACCATATCATATCATATTACATTATATATGAGAGAGAATATTTTCAAAGATTTTAAATGGCCTTTTTTTTTTTTTTTATTGAGTAGAGGGCCGTGGCGCCATAGCTCACAGCAACCTTCAAATCTTGGGTTCAAGCAATTCTCTTGCCTCAGTTTTTCTATTGTTAGAAGAGACGGAGTCTCGCTCTTGCTCAAGCTGGCCTCGAACCTATGAGTTCAAGCAATCCACCCACCTTGGCCTCCCACAGTGTTAGGATTATAGGCGTGAGCCACCGCACACAGCCTTTACATGGCCTTTGATGGAATCAGAATCAGGACCCTATGCATGAGGTGCTGGGGTATGTGCCGGTTTTCACTGTGCTTAGCACCTCCGTGTACAATACACGCAGATTCAGATAAAGACTTAGTAGTAATAATTCAATGCCAAATACGTATCTTCACTCCCAAAAGAAATATTTATCAAAATGTAAATATTTAACTTTCTGTTCTCATTATTTCATAAAGTGGACAGATATCAAACAAGAAATATTTAAAAAGCTGATGAGAGAAAGAGAGAGAAAGAAACTTAAAAGCGAAACATACAAGCTTTATAGTTTGACCTTAAGTTAGTTATTCTTAGGCTAGAAATGAGGGAAATTAAGCAGGTAGCATATATATAGATCTTAAAATAAATACACATCTGGATCATTATGTGCTATTCTGAAACAACTGAAGAGGAAAGGAAGGACAAAACAATGTTATAGAAATCAGGAGCTAAAACTTGTGAGAAAGTGGTCTAAATTTGTATAGTCTAAAAACATGACTCAAGGAGACATAATCACAGGCTATAAATATCCTCCAAGCAGCCATATGTGGGAAGTCAAGTAAGTGAATTCTTCACAACCTTAGGCCCAGGTCTTTTCTCTTTGTCCAGTTGTCTAAGGAAGACAATGCTTTACACCTGAGCTGGTCTCGTTCTTAGAAATTCTGATGAGGTCTCTGGAGGCTGGGTCCTGATGGAAATACTCAGGGGTAGGGTTAGGAAGAAGAACCACAGGGAACGGGCTCCCGAGGTGCTCACATCATCAGGAATTAGACTGGACAGTCATATCCCTCAAGGGAGCATTTTCATTCCCCCTTCACCTTAGATAAGGAGAACAGAGAATGGAATCAAATCCAAAGGGAAAAAAAAATGCTTTTAGTTACTGGCCTACCTGAACCATCAAGTTCATTACAAGGTACTCTGCTTTGATATAAGGAGATGGCACGGTACTGGGTCTCACGCACACATGAAAATACACGTTTATGAAGTCCAAGGCATTGGGTCAGAGTTTGCAAATCCAATCTGTCACTTACACTGTTGCACAGCTATTGTTTTCTTGTTGCCATAAGGTGACCATCTCTGTCTTACCTGGGAGATCACATTTTAGATACCAAAGCATTTTTAAAACCTGCTGAGAGCTGTGCAAGTGCAAATTAGCACTAATTATTAACATGACTCTCCCAGGTGGTGTGCTTCGAAAACATCATTTTTCACAAATATTTCTTTCATATGATAGTTTTCTCCCTTTTGTGAATTTCTGGGTTTTCTGATTAAATCTCATGAGTTCCTGAAGCCATGGTTATTTCAGAAGACTGACCTGGTCCCAGCCCTTGAAGCAGCCTAACTTGTTTGAATTATGGCCACGATGACCCTGGACAGGCTCCTGCTGGCGTACGCCAGCCCTCAGTTGAGTGCTATTTTAAGTATCAGGAGTTCTCTAAAACCAGCATGCTCAGTTCAACCACAGATCAATCAATCCAAATCCAAGCAATTTTTTTTTTTATTGCCTTCCCATGCACAGTTTTTCCAACCTACTAGAGAAGCTGCCACGTTTGGTTTTACTTATTTTCATTTCTTATGCAGGGACAGGAACTGAAATAGTTGGACAACTCAAATATTTAGTCCTTAGGACAACAGTTCCTTGTCAATACAATAACAAAGACCCCGAGTTGTGCCTGGTCGGTATCTTAGCACGTTTGTGTAAATAAGATGTTTATATCACCCTTTACTGCACCACCTGGGTCGTAACCAGCGATGAGGGAATGAGATGCTGCTCTAAAGGCTGCTTGCCGTGACCTTGGCCTGCCAATGATACAAGTTCTTGTGCAAGCTGGTCCCTGGGTGGGGAGAATGACTGCCCAGAGAATGTGAAGCACACACAAAAAACCAAGTATTATCTGAGGGAATATCGGGGGTTCGTTTCTAGGCTCACAGCAGTGCTAACTTAGTGCTTTGAACAGTCATCTTTTTCCCAAGGCTAGCCCAGGAGCACTTCAATTCAAGCTGGACCTTTGTGATGATACACATATCATCCCCCAGAAACTAGAGACTTTTGCCAACTACAATAAAAATAGACTTTGAATAAATGTCTGTACAATGGAGGCAGAAGGACCTATCACGTTCCTATTTCTTCGTGAACATGCACACACAGAATGCAGAAGTACGCAGTGGGACTTCTCCACTACGACTACAAAGTTTATGAAAAACACAAATCAGGATGCAGGTGTTGTCTGTGCTAACATCCTATAAGGAGAAATTAACAGAGCACCAGCCCTCATTGAATGCTTTCCCAAGTCAGTGGAATTTGCCAGATCTGCAATATTAACATAGAATTATGGAAATTGGAAACAAAAAGCTGGAGTCTATTGGGAATGATAGACTCAAGATGAACTCAACTGGAAAATTTGGCTAACCAAAAGTGACACCCTTTGTGCTGGAATTTTTCTATCTGAAAGCTTCAAAAAGGCTATAATTATTTTGAGTTTTCAATTCAACTCTTTTCAAACTAAGCCTTTTATTTTCCTTGTTGCTCTGTACCTTTCCTCCATGTGAACGTGGGTGTTTGCCAAGCACTGAAGTGGTGAATTCATATTGGTTTTATATACATATCCATTTCCTGAGAATGCAGCACAACTTTTGCATTCTCTAAGCCAAGAAAAATAAAGGAATATTTGCACAGCAAAATGTTGATCTTGTATATAGGCTCAAAATACTGGAACACAGCCAAATAAATCATCTAATAAGAGACGGCTAATGAATGCCAAAGCATAATTATTTTGCAAGTCAGCGCTTCTTCTCCACAGTGAAGCTGAGGAATACAAGAACTTAGACTTACCTCGTGGCTTTTGGGTCCCAAATCACAATGTCAGCATCTGATCCTACAGCTATTCTTCCTTTTTGTGGATAGAGATTAAAGATTTTGGCTGCATTTGTGCTGGTAACTGCCACAAATCGGTTTTCATCCATTTTACCACTATGCTGTGAAACAATCCGAAGAAGAAAATGCATATGTTCTGATGATGAAATACTAAAATCTCTCTCTCTCTCTCTTTTTTTTTTTTGCTGTTTTGGGCCAGGGCTGGGTTTGAACCTGCCACCTCCAGTATATGGGGCTGGTGCCCTACTCATTGAGCCACAGGCGCTGCACCTAGTTAAACATCTCTTATCAAGAAATGTATGAGACTTTCATCTCTTAAACCACAGAATTACACCTAATTTCTTATATTGAGAGGCCAAAATTTGAGGATGTTGATAACATTAAACAATCCTAATGATACTGATGGAGATAAAGGGGTTATCTCTATGGAAGACAACTTTTCAAAAACATATCAACTCAAACAACACCATTAATTTTTCCCATTCTTCCTAGGATCACATTAGATTGCTACAGATGACAGCTAAGTGTGGGCAATGGTATTTTCTATTCTAATTTAAAGTTTACCACGAC
This sequence comes from Perodicticus potto, assembly GCA_963574655.1. Classification (NCBI taxonomy): domain Eukaryota; kingdom Metazoa; phylum Chordata; class Mammalia; order Primates; family Lorisidae; genus Perodicticus; species Perodicticus potto. Next base: position 25,206 of record CAUYRH010163040.1, on the reverse strand, counting down.
CACCTATGACATTTATGATCTGGCTTATTTCTTACTTTCTTATTTCTTACGAGATAATCACGTAGGCATTAGATAGAATATTAAAGTGTCAAAGAAAGATAGGTAATAACATTTTTAAATCAGGTGGCAATGCTTTTAGAAAAACAGAAAAGTCAACTCAAGAGGTTGAATTTTATTCAATTGAAATTTTCATGAACCAACTATTGTGGATAGCCTATTGTAAGATGATTTAATATGGACAAAACTTGGAGGGATGTGGCCCCTTCAAGATTTTTTGAAGTGTTGAGGACTGATCCTTATGTAAATTAACACAGTTAAGAGGATGCTTAAGGTTTATTTAATTATCAAAGATTAAGAACCATGTTTAGAATATAATATTCCCATAAGTAAACTATCTTAATGTTTCAGAAAACAACACAGTTTCCCTATGTTATAAAGAAATAGCAATCACTTTAAAACTATTTATTTACCAGGGAACTATAACAGATTATGGAAATCTGCTGTAATGTAGATACTTGTAAGTTCAAGAGGAAGGTTGAACAGTTACCAAGAAAAGCTAAGCAAAGAGCAAGAGAAGAGAAGTCATTTAGGATGGTTAGAGTTAGGGTGGAGGAAGAAAGTTAGGGAAATAATCAGCAGAAAATGGGGCTCTTGAGATGTTTTGAAGATCCTCACATCTAAATTAACTGTTCAACTATCATCCAGTGAATGATGGAGAAGATTAAAGAGGTTTTGAGAAGAAAGTAGTATGAACAGAACTTCCATTTTTGAATGGTAACTCTAGCACTGGAGTGTAGTACAGTGTAGATCACAGCAAGTGAGACCCTGGAGGCAAGGACTCCAGCTGTGAGGCTACTGCAAGCATCCAAACAAAACATGGGCCTACAACTGGAAAGACAGCCACGAAGATGTAAAGAGGAGGAATTTTGGAAATAAGGTTGACAAGGTTTGGGGAATAACTGAGTTAGGAGTGGGTGGTATGTGTAGGGAAAAAGAAGGGATTCTGAAGTGGGAGATATGATTAATATGTGATGGAGGGGAGGTCCCTAGGGGACGGATGAGAAGGATGTGGCCACGAGGTCCTCAGGCCCAGCCAGGCAAGTCTTCCCCATGGATATTTATAGCTACCCGTGTCAACTGGCTAAACATGCACATTCAGTCACTTGATTCTTCTCCATCCTCAAGGAGAAATTTTTTAGTCATAGAAATTTTTAAAATCTTTTTTCTAGACTTTCAAATATTATTTATGTGACCTCACACAGAAATGTTTCAAATAAAAGGGACATAAACAAAGATTTCATGAAAAGGTCTGAACATAATAAACAGCCTTCATGTATTTTCTACCATTCTAAGGATTTATACCAGTGACACATGAGGCAATGGAATTCAGAACATCAGAAATCAAGCAGAGGGGCGATAACATTTCAGAGACTTCAAGTATAATGTTCTTTGTACCCAATCTAAATCCATCCCCTTAACATCTCCTCCCAACTGAACTATGCAGAAAAGAAAATTGTATCCTACAGGGTGGGAGGTGGTGGTGATAGTATTGCATTGCCCGGCTCCATCCTAGTCCAAACAATCAAAAAGCTTCTCTGTGAAGGTTTGTACCACTTTGGTCCCCCAACAGGCAGGATTCTGGCTGAAGAACTAGGCAAAACAAGGCTGGATCCTGTGAAACCCACCACGCCTTTTTCCCAGATTACTGACATCCGGTCTTCAACACCATTCACCCCATTGGGAATCTTAGTAAAATCGTCCTTCCCAAGAGCTTTCTGGCAGGTGTTGAAAGTGCAGTGGTCAGTCCCTGTTGTGGTTAGATCATCACTGTAAAAGAAAAAACAGATCAAAACACGAGCGCAATGGGGATGAGTAGGCAGAATATGTTGGGAGGAAACTATCACTCTTCTTAATCTCCTGATCCCCTTCTCAACTGAAAGTTAGAAAAAATACAATGGGGGAGAAGCAGCTTTTCCAAGTATGAATTCTATCCCTCCCCTGGATAGAATAAAGAGGCACTATCTTCCTCCTAGAATAAAGGAGGCACTTCACAGAACAGGCTTATAAGAAGCATGGTGCAGGATTATGTGTTAGAAAACCTGCCTTCCCGGCTCTGTGATTATGAGATTGTTCGAGACTCAGTTTCTCATCTAAAAATTGTTAGCTGCATGAACTTGATGAAGAGAACTTCACGATCATTGGTAATAATGTGAGTGAAAACTCCCTGAGAGCAGAGTACCCCACAAAGACACCACCACGATGATCCCTCTGAATGGGGGCAGGACACCTGGCCAGATGGCCATGCTGCGATGACTAGAGAGTGAGACTGGCTGAGGATGCTGATGTCATCAGGGGCGGGAATCTTGCTTTGACTTGCAAGTTAGGGATGTAGAATCATGAAGGAGGAAGGAGACTGAAAGGAAGAGGCAACGAACTCTGGTACAATCTGTTGCTGAACACTGTTAGCTCGAATCTGAGTATCTGTGGATGCAGAGTGTCTGGATGTCCACAAATGGTGAAATTCTCAAGACAAATGATCATGCCTTCCCCAAAAGTAATGGAGTTAGCTACACAACAACCTGGTTTCTGGACTATATGAGCACAGAAAACAAAATTCAAGAATATTCTGATAAAAATAAGACATAATGAAAAGCCCTGGCTCTGGGCAACATGAGATGGAAAAAAATCAGGAGAGAGTAAAATTTCAGTAAAAATGGTCCTATTTCTCTGTGTCCAGGAGAGGCTTTGATGACAAGTGATAACACGATTAAAGTCATTTTTTTTCCTGCTTAGATATGGGGCATTCAATGCCTCTCAGGTCAAGCAGAAAAGAATACTGGACAGTCAATAGAAGGTCCCAATGACTGGACAAGCTCTCCTACACACAAACCACCTTTTGGCAAAACACTTCACAGTTCTTTGCAAAATGATTACTTAGCCAATAGATTCATGAGGAAGTCAGGTGTTGACGAGTCTGGGCGCAGGGGCGGGCCCATGACATAGTGGGCTGCGTGGTGCCATTCTTTATTCCAGTAGTGAGTGCCATCTGTGCCAAGACTGGCTGCTATGGGTTCTCCATAGACCACCTTCCCTGCAAAGTTCAAAGAAAGCATTCAGCACCTTCTTTTACTCTTAAAAGGACCATATGGCAAATGCAGAAATACTAGTCTTCTCTACCGTAGCTGAAGGTAATGTCTACAGGTTAGCAGAATCCCAAACTATAATTTTATTTTTTGTGGGCAGGATTTAAAAAATCCATGATGAACATAAAGATGAATGAAAAATACATTTCTGAAGTTATCAGCCATTCCCATTTCAGATCCATTGTTACTGCAGCAAAACCTAAAACAATGGCTGACATGTGTGCCATCCTGATGGAAACTTCCTCAACACCCTACCAGGCAGATGTTATTATTAACTCCTTTGGAATATGAGGATAAAGCTATAGGGCAGTAACGTCTCTATATTTACATTACACACACTCTATATGGAGAGGCGGATGTGGGATTTGAACTCATGCATGCTTGACTCCAGCAGTCCTAACTTTTATGCTATTCTATCCTGACGACAAATAATCACCAATATAGGTCACGTGGAATTCAACTACAGAACATTTCTGTCATAGTAGATTGAGAAACTTTTCACACTCTTAAAAAAAAAACTTCCTCAAAAAACTTATATCAAACAAAAGAACAGTTAGATAATAAAATCGTAGCCAGAAATGCATATTTAAAAATCATGCAAATCAGGTCATCAAAAGCATGCAATGTTAGAAAAGTTAATAGTGCATAGTGAATTTGAATTTAAAATCAGAAGCCTATCTCTGATTAGCATTTGTCAGAATAATAGATTTCCTGGCACCAACCTAATCATATCCAAGCAATCATAAAGGAGAACGCACAGTAAAGAGATGCTGGCATCCCAAATTAGTTCACTGTGGTTAATCAGATGCCAGATTTTAGTTAAAATCCTGATATATAGCTAAAATTAACTGAGTTCCTCAGTACTGACAGTAGATGGCCACCAGCTGCCTGGGTCATACTATTAATAAGTTGAAATTGCACCGCATTGTTTCACAGATCATTTCTCCCCCAAACTATACATCTTCCTCTAGCTAGCACCAGAGTTTGAAATCCATTAAGCCAAGGCTTGCTGAACTTCACTTCTTAAGTAACTACGCATCAAACCCTGGTCAGTAAGACTTCTACCCCAGGGATTCAGCCACTGCTGAGAGCCTTCTCTTCCATGGTGCACACATACAGGGTGAATCCCATCTCCCTCCCAACTCTTACAGTCCTATTCCCAGGAAAAGAGGAGACACTAGTAGCATCTCTTTCTAAACACAGAATAGGCAGCGATCACTTTTAGTGACTTAAGAGGTAATATACTACCTATACCTTTTAAGGTAATTTCCAAATATTACCTTTTTCTAGAGAAAAAGGAAGACAGACACGATATTTTATTTGCAAGTACAGAGAGATCTTCCTATTCCAAAAGAACTTCTTATAGATGCGCCGACAATGGAAAGCCAGAGACCTGATTGGCAATCCCTTTACAAGTTGCCGACTCAGGATTTTCTGTGGTGCTTCATCAGAGAGGAAAGATCCTTATCACATGTTCTATTCAATCACCTGGCCCATCAAGGTGATATGGGAATACGTTTCCAAAAGTTCTACAATTCTAATGGCTCTCAGGAAAAATTAAAAGTGTCAGCATTACTGGGAGTCTGCCAGGACTGTTTTGAAACCAGATGACAGGCAATTTCCTTGGAAGGGCTTAGCTCCTTTAAAATGTGACAGGCCACTTTATATATATATATATCTCACAAACTCTTCATTAATTGGGCTATTTTTAACTTTCCTCCCCATTAAGCATCTGTAAACATCCAGAAAAAGTTTCTTTTTTTAAAAAGTAAACACTCCTAACTGCATCTTTCCCCTATTTCACAATGGTTTTAAGATACTTTGAAAGCACTAAAAAACATGCAAGAAGGGAAATGGAGGGCCTAGATAATCTAAAGATTAGATAATCAAACTGTATAATTCAGCATAATTATGAGTTCTGTTAGATTTGGGCCAAAAATAAAGTAACAATAAAAATAACTAACAAATGCATAACACTCTACAGTTTGCAAAGCTCTCACACACAATCTCATTTGATCTTCACGGCAACCTTCACGCTGATTTGACAGATGAAGAAACTGACATTGAGTGAGACTGACTAATTTGCCCAAAATACACTAATAATAAGTGGTACAGCCAGAATTAGAATCCCAGTATTATATCATATAATTTGCACTATGCCACTAGGAAAAGTGCCATTTTTCAATTCTTGGTAAAGAGTATGTATTGCTAAATGTTTAAGTTAACCACAAGCTATCTGTGGATGTGATGGAGCAATTTTCCAATTTCACTTACTGGTTTCATTTACTACGCTTAGCAGGTTGGCAATGAAAAGTGCCATGACTGTCCTTAGTCTGATACTCTCCTGATTACATTCAAGACCAGATGGTTCCAACAACTCTTGGGAGATAGATACATCTTCATCATTAATCTCCTCCCACTGTCTTAGCAAGTTGCATATTAACTTGTACTTGTCTACCCACAGATGTTCTCTCCTTTTTTTCTTCAGCCTTTGGCTCAAAACCAAAAATGAAAAGACTCTTCCCTTATGATGCACCTTCCCACCTAAAGGAGTTTTGCCCTCTGAGAGATTCTAAAGATTTCTAAATAATGGAACATGTTAAACCAATTCAAACTCTTCCCTGACCACACGGCCCATTTATTAGATGAAGGTGATAGAGCTGATGTTAATGCCTTGTTTGTATTTGGGAAGAGTATTTCATTGAGTCATGAGATCTGGTAGAGAAAGTTGAGAAAATGTAGATAAACTACATAGGTGCCCAGGAGCAAAAGCATTGATTAGCAAATAGAAAGTCAAACACATTTACAGAAATAAATTTTCCTAACTAAAAGAACAGAGTGACAACTTTCCTAGACTCTATTTTGATTCAGAGTATTAAATGTAAAAAGGAAGAAAATAATCAAGAATGAAAATACCTAGAGGCAACATGGGAGAGTGGATCATATAGCTTTAGGTTCCAATCTTGATTTTGCTACTTTTTAGCTGGTGACTTTGGACAAAATGAGTCATTACTTTTAATCTCAGTTTTTCTCATCTATGAAATAGAATCACAATGTCCCTCTAGTGGCAATTGGTGAGGTTAAAGTGATTTGGTGTGGGTAAAGTAAAGTAATATACAGAGGGTGCCAAAAAATACATACATACATATATATATATATATATATATATATATATATATATATATACACATACATACACACACACACATTTGAAGAAAGGAAAAAACTGCATTAATATCATAATACTCATTATATACCAATAATCATAATTGTTATCTTATATATTGTATCTTGTGTTGCTTGTAATTGCAGAAGTCAAATGTTACTTGAGTATTATAATTTTAATACATATTTTTTCCTTTCTTAAAATGTGTGTTCATTTGGGGGGGTACTTTCTGTATATTAAAGTATCTGGAATGTTGGAATCATTTTATGTTACGGGCTGAATTGTGTTCCTTGTCAAAATTTGCAGGTGTAAAAATCCTAATACCAAGAACCTCAAAATGTAACAGTATGTGGAAACAAGGTCTTTATAGAAGTAGTAAAGTTAAAGTGAGGTTGTTGGTGTGGGCCCTCTTTCTTCCTTATAGGAAGAGGAAATCTGGACAGAGATACATACAGAGGAAAGATAACACGAAAACATAGGAAGAAGACAGCCATCTGCAAGCCAAAAAGATAGATCTAGAAAACATTCTTCCCCCATGGCCCTGCTGACACCTTGATTTCAGACTTCTAAACTCCAGAACTGTTATTCAAGTTACCCGGTCTATGGCACTCTGTTATAGCAGGCCTAGAAAACTAATACACTCCACAAAGGCTGGTTTTCTGAAAGTTGCACAATTCTATTAAAAAAATTTGTAATGACCAGTTTTCAACTCCTTTGCAGTCAGATGGAACATAGATCATCTTGTTCTAAATGTAAAGGAAAATGGGTGTTCAGATTTTCACATGCAAGAAAATAATGGAAGGCCTAAGACTCAAACTCAGCTTGACTCAGCTATACATTCGTTGTCCCCACAGAGCTGGTTACTAAGCATCAGAGGACAGAGTTCAAATAAAATGGAAAATAGGAAATACAAAACTTATAATATTGTATAAGAAAATGCTCAGAAAGTAAACTTTCTACTTTAAGGAAAACCAAAACCAAATCAACTCAAATCAACAACAATCAAGGAAACAAAAAACCAAACATGATGTCACTTACTTCACTGTGAGCTACCTGAGAACTAAAATTGTCTCAGTCATCTTTGCAAATCCAGTGCCTACAGCATAATCCCCAGTGTGCCTTTGGTGTCCTATAACTTGTTGTCTGTGAAAAAGTTTAAAGAAAACACTCTATTAAAGTTCAAATGAAGGGTGGCACCTATGGCTCAAAGGAGTAGGGCGCTAGCCCCATATGCTGGAGGTGGCGGTTCAAACCCAGCCCTGGCCAAAAACTGAAAAAACAAAAATGCATAAAGTTCAAATGAGAATCATGTTTTTACCCTAAAGACAGGAATATAGATGTAAAATAGAGTTAAACTTTATTAAGGTAAGTTAAAATAAGTTTAACTAAACAAAACCAAACAGTACACTGAAAATTTCAGTCATAAATGGGAAACAAATTACAATACATATATATCAAGTAGAGCATCAGGTTAAGTAGCTGGAAGAAATCTCTGCCATTCTAAACAAAGCACCAGACCCATAGCGAATTCCTGAGCAGGCAAGATCTATTGGTAGTGGCAAAGCGAACCATACGTGTTTTAAAAGACCATTAATAATTCCATATGCCAATATTGTGGGAGCAAAAGAACGTGGATAAACAAAGATTCTCAAACCATAAGTGTCCCTGAAGCCAACGATGCACATTGACACATACCCATTGGACAAAGACTACACTGTGGTTAGCGAAGGTCGTTGGATGCACAGCTTGGAACATTTGCGCGAGACACAATTACAGCTGCTTTGTCCAACTTTACACTTGGGCTGTGGGCAAAGGAGGCACATTCTGCTTCCGAAGAAAAGGGTAACACTTCAGGGACAAATGTCTGATGCTCCTTCCTCATTTTTGTAAAAGTTGTTTCTCACAAAAAGAGAGGATAGGAACTAATCTAGTTTTAGTCACTCGACTTGTATTAAGAAAGACTTAAACCTGAAACAGACATTTCTTGCAAACCATCAAAGGCAACTGAGTGTTTGATGGCTTGGACTTGAAAGTTTTGTTCTTCATCCTTAACCTTCCTTTTCCTTTTTATTGCAGGTGCTGAATGCTAAAAAAAGCATCAAGGTATAAGAAGAAGGAAACCTCAGGCTGTGGGTTAAGGTGGGTAGAATGACATATATTCTCCATCTCTTCCTTCCCAGTTCACACCAGAATCCTGGTGAAGATGAACATGGGAAAGAACCCTCTCTGCACTGGGAGTAAAAGAGGACTCATGGCAGACCAGAGGTTCTGATAGATTACAGCAAGATGGAAAGCAGATGGGATGGCAATAATTAATAAAAGAGGCTGGGTATGGTGGCTTGTGCCTATCATCCTAGCACTTTGGGAGGCTAAGGTGGGAGGTTGCCAAAATCCAGGTGTTTAAGACCAGCTTGAGCACAAGCAAGACCCAGTCTCTACACAAATTTAAAAAATTATGTGAGCATGGTGGTTTACACTTGTAATCTTAATTACTCTGGAGGCTGAGGCAGGAGGATGGCTTGAGCTCAGAAGTTGGAGGTTGCAGTGAGCTACGAGTTCTCCACTGCCCTCTAGCCTGGATGATGGAGTGAGACTCTGTCTCAAAAATAAATAAATAATTTAAAAAGATAAGAAAGTTAGGGAGAGCTATGGCCTGAACTCAAAGGAGTAGAGGTAGTCACAAAGATGATTCTCTTGTGGGCAGAAAGTATGGGGAAGGGACATCTTGGCCAGTCAGCAGCCACCTTCACCTCTGCCTGGGAAGCAAGGTGGTGTTGATGCTACAGAGTGAAGCCCATGGGCCTAACACTGAAGACCCCAGGGAGCTCTTACATTAATCCAGCTCACGGAGGACACAGCCCTGCACTGCAGCAGGAGAAACCAACGCCAGTTTCCCACGAGGAACAACCACACTGTCCAGTCATACATATAGATGGCCAATTAACACCTGATATTCCAAGGGGACACAAACAGCACCCCCAAAAGGCAGTGGTAGGTCAGAGCTTTAAAAACTGAAAAATTGATTCAGAAAGACCCAAGTCACCTAGTAAACAGAAAAGAATTAAAAAAAAACTTCATTACTATTCTTAGAGAGCTATTAAGAAAGTAACGCATCCATTAAAAGTAAAACATTAAAATGAATATGCAACCACAAAAAAATGCACATTCAGAGAACACGAGTGTTTTCTTTGAGACAAAAATAGGATTATCAAGACAAAAGTTCATCAGAAGGGCAGAAAAAGTAAGGAAAAATGTTTCCTGAAATACAGAGCAAAAATTAAAAAAGAATTTTTTTTAAAGGTGAAAATAGTTAAAGGACATCAAAGGCTATGATGGAGGACTTCCAGGAAAAGAAACAGAGAAAATGAATATGTAAGAAAAAAACAGAAGAAAAATTTTCTGTAGCAAAGGTCAGGCCTCAGATTAAAACAAGCCTCTGAACACGAAGGTGATTTTTAAGAAGCTTATTGCTAAATATAGACTTAATGAAATTTCTGGGCCTCTAAAATGAAGAGAAAATACAAAAATTTTACAGATGTTGAAAAGCTTGTGGCAAAAGGGCAAGAATTGTTTTGGCATTTTTCTGTTTATCTGTAGTGCTGGATGCCATTAGAGAAGGCAGTTGTGCCTTCACAATTTAGAGGAAATAATTCTGAACCTAGAGTTCCATGTTTGTTCAAATCACCAAGTAAGCCTGAGGACAAGGATTTGGAAAATTTACCTTCTACACACTTTTCCTTAAAAAATTACTTGACAATCAAGGCTCTGTGCCCATAGCATAGTGGTTATGACACCAGCCACGTGCACCCAAGGTGGCAGGTTCAAGCCTGGCCCAGGCCAGCTAAACAACAATTACAACTGCAATAAGAAAATAGCTGGGTGTTGTGGCAGGTGCCGATAGTCCCAGCTGCTTGGGAGGCTGAGTCAAGAGAATTGCTTACGCCCAAAAGTTGGAGGTTGCTGGGTCTACCAAGGGTGACATAGTGAGACTGTCTCCAAAAAAAAAAAAAAAAAAAGTTACTTGAGAATCAAGATAATTCAAGAAGATGGGCGATATGGGAACAAAGAAATAATATACCCAATGTAAAATATCCCAGGATAACATCTCTACAGCAGTAAGCTTAGCAAGATCAAAAAAGACACAGAAGTCAGAAGATTCTCCAAAAGAATCCCTGCAAGAACTGCTGGTTCTATTTAATAGAAACTATGATGAAGAAGCTGGAAACTCTCAGTGATATGGTTAAGAAGGCGTATGTTTCTTTTAGAAGAGTCTATTGAAAAAATTCCAGGAAAAACAAGAAAACTTTATAAGACAACAATGGTTTAAATACATTGCAAACTAAAATAAGGCATGCTTTTGAAGCTTATAAAGAAAAGAAAATTCACTTGACCTTGACGCTTAAAAATTACTTCTCCAAGGGTTAATTCAAGTAACACTAACTTGTACTCTCAAGTCTGCGCTATAAATTTATCTGAAGTACTCTTCTCACTAATTGTATCAACAGAGGAATATGTGTACAATTTTACATTGTAATGGTTCTAAATTTTAGGCTTAACCTACAGACAAAGCACAGGAGACCTAATTATAGTTACAGAACCAACTGCAAATGCTGTAGGCCCTGTCCATGGAAAGACAATGGCAAAAGAGAGACGTGAGGAGAAGCAAAGGGAATATCAGGCCTCTAAGTCCCCTCTTCAACCTACTAAAGAAGATATTCCGCTAAAAGCAAGAGCCCAAACATATAAAATTAAACTTATCATTTGAAGTGATGATTATCACTGATAAAACTCAGAAATGATAAGTTTACATGAGCTATATTACCCATTTCACTTGTTAAGAGTCGAGTGATACCATCAAAAATTATAAATAACTACTTACTTAGAATTATAAATCACTTAGAATTTTGGTGGTAACCACTGAAAACTAAAGATAGATACAGTAAAAAATCGCTAGCTCCAAAGAATGAGCTTACAGAGATAGGAGATAGTTATTTTCTTTTTAACACTTTCTAAATCATTTCCATTCCTGGCATGTGTTATTCTTTTTATAATGATAAAAATAGCAAAATGATGATAATGTCTTGAAAAAGTTTAAGTGTAATGCCCCAAGCCAAAAATCAATGAAATTAAAAATAAAAAATCCCAATAATACGTGAACTTGATATCCAGGTTTCCCCAACTCCAGATTAATTTCTCCTTTAACAGAGTAACAGAAAAATCCTGGGCTTTGGGGCTCAGATGGACTTGGACTTGAATTCCAGGTTTAGCACTTACTAACAAAGTGATCTTGGGCTTACCAATTTTTCCCAAGCCTCAATTTCATCAGTTGCAAAACAATGAAAAAAACTGAGCATGAAACATTATTATGACAATTTTTAAAAAGACAATGTATATAAAAATACATTGATAAGATAATATATAGTGAAACCTCAAACGAGATAAAAGATATTAAATTACTACCATGTGCCAGGCACATATTAAGCACTCAACAAACAACATTAGTCATCCTCACTATCCCTTTCTTCTGGGTATATAGCTGACAGGTGAATAATAAAATCAAAGTTAATAGCATTGTATTTCTCTGCTACCACAATAGAAGCAATCAATATTCAGATATTTTTTATGCCTCCTCCAGCAGCGCTGGGGCTTTCCTATGCATATGAATCACCTGGGGTTCTAGTTCTAAGGGCACATTCTGATTCAGTGCATCTGGATGGGGTCCAAGACTCTGTAGGTCTCAGGAGCTTCCCAGCAATGTGGATGCTGTATTCTAGGGGCCACAGGCCCAGAGAGGCCCTCTCCACGATAGAATGGGCCGGTGATAGTACTGACAGACGAAAGGGAAACTTTCGTATTATAAATCTTTAAAACTGAATTTTTTAAAATGTATTCAAGATAACAATGAATAATAGATCTATTTTGCTGTTTTGTGTTCAGAAGTGATGTTAGATAATAAATGCGTGCCGGCATCATAGAGGGATCTTCCACAAAAGTTCACGGTGGTCCACCAGCTCGTCCATCTATGCTCTCCAGGAATCTGTCCTTGCATTTGCTGATGTAGTCACCATGCAAAGAGTGGGGCACGGTTTCTGTCCCCGCCTCCCTTTGTTTCCTTCAGGCTCCTGCTTGGTCCCACACCTTGCTCACATGCATGGGTGGGTAATGTCTCACACCCATGTCATCTGCCCTCTGCAGCCTCTTTGACAGCTGGGCATTAGGTTATTTTCACAAGTACTGTCACAGTAGGTCTGACTCAACTAGAACAACTGGAGTGACATTTGAAATACTCTATATTTATAATCACTTTGGGGAGGCATTTAGCAATAGCCAAAAAATTACATATGCATTTACCCTATGAACCAGTAATCCCACTTCTAGGAATCTACCCTGAGATATCCCTTTTGAAGACAACCCCTCAAATGTCTACATCCTAATCTCTGTAACCTGTGAATATATTACCCAATATGGCAAAAGGGACTCTATAGATGCCATTAAACTAAGGACTTTGAGATGGGGAGAGATTGTCCTGAATTAATCAGGTGGACTTAATGTAACTGCAGTCTCCTTAAAGCTGGAGAGGCAAAAAAAGATCAAAATACAAAGGATTTTTTTGGTTTTTTGCAGGTTTTTTTGGCTAGGGCTGGGTTTGAACCCGCCACCTCCAGCATATGGGGCCCAGCGCCCTACTCCTTTGAGCCACAGGCACTGCCCCAAAATACAAAGTTTTACAAAATATTTATAAAACACTCTCTACCTGTTGGCCATCTCTTTATAAAATTTTATAATGAGTATTTTGTAAATAAAGGCACATTTAGCTACAGTTTCCCTCTTTCCCTATGTATGGAGACTTTTGGGACACCCTGTATCATACCCTAAGCACTATTCTAAATATTTGATAGGCATCGACTCATTTCGCCTCTAGATAACAATAGGAAGTAGCTCTCTTGTTACTGCTCATTTTACAGATGTAATATCATGAGGGAATGGATCAACCCACTGCTGCTGGCTTAGAAGATGGGGGAGGGGCACGACCCAAGGGCTGTGGCAGCCTCTGGACTCTGAAGAAGTCAAGGAAAAGGATTCTTCCCCAGAGTCTCCAGAAAGGAGCCCACCTCTGCCGACACCTTGATTTTTAGCAGAGTGAGACCTATTTTAGACTTCTGACCTCCAGATAATAAATTCGTGTTGTTTTAAGCTGCTAAGTTTGTGCTAATTTATTACAGCAGCAACAGAAAACAAATACACCTTCCACAAATTGCTATGGCATGTGCTTTAAGGCCATCATTTTTTTCCCCCACGGCTAAAGATTGGAAAGGACCCAATGTCCATCGATGGAGGACAAGTTGAATAAATACAATGGCAGACTCTGCACCCTTGTGCATAAGAAAAATCTCTCTACTTAATGTGACCTCTCCTTGAGGCTACATTTTCAAGTGGGAAGAAAAAAAGCAAGGTGGAGAAAAGGTATATAGTGTGTTATCTTCTGTGTAGGAAAGAGAAGGAAATCAGACTATATACATTACATACTTTTATTTGGTTAGGAGAAACATTATAAAGGTAGGCCAGAAATAAATTAATAAAAATAATTACTTATACAGTGTGGGAAGAAGGAATTAGAGACGGAAGTAAGATTTCACTGAACATTTCTTTATATATAATTTTGACCATATAAATCTTTTATGTATTCAATAAATAAAATTTAATGTCAAAATAATTTAAAATAACATTAAAATGTCCACATTTAATTTAATAGTTTTCTGGCTATAATCTATATTCTAAAATCTTTCCTAGACTTTTACTCTGCTCCTAATGGAATACAATACCAATACAAAATAAATACTCAAGATCAAGAAACTGTTTCCTGATAGAACTGTAAAAATTGCAGGTTGGTGGTGGGTCAGGATCAACCGCTTCTGCTGATTTTACTGTTCCTTAAAGCACATTCTGACAGGGACTTACAAAGCAAATAATTATAGAGCAACCAATTCCAAAGAATTGGCAATACCACCATCTAGTGGAAAAAACCTAATACTATAAAATTGCAGTATATGTATTTTCTTTTTTAAGGGATGTCTTAAATACTAAAATTCTACTATATGGGAGAAGGGAGCATCAGAAATAGTTGGTAGTAAGACCTTACTGAGAACTTATTAATTCCTATGTGAAATTAAGTTTACTTTTAACACAAAATGCTGATGGTTTTCATTTAAAAAGTGTGCACACCTGCAGAAAATCCTTACTGAAACTTCATACATGAAGAAGCAAACTTGACAAAAATATTTTAGTATCAGTTACAGACATGCCACCCATTCCATTTTGATAGTTTTTTTTTTAAAGACAGAGTCTCACTTTGTTACCTTCAGTAGAGTGCCATGGAGTCACAGCTCACAGCAACCTCAAATACATGGGCATAAGTGAGTCTCTTGCCTCAGCCTCCTGAGTAACTGGGACTACAGGTGCCTACCACAACACCTGGTTATTTTTAGAGATGGGGTTTTGCTCTAACTCAGGTTGGTCTTGAACTTGTGAGCTCAGGCACTCCAACTGCCTTGACCTCCCAAAGTGCTGGGATTACAGGTGTGAGCCACTATACCTGGGCCAATTTTGATAGTTTTTAAATGCATATTATAACAATCCAGTCAGTTTTAGTAAAAGCAAACCAAAACAAGAAAAAGCAAGTACAACGTCAGATTATCTGGGTTCCTAATAATGACATAATAGAATATACTATGGGCCGAAAGTCATTGACTAGAATTCACCTTATTTGTTTGTTTTTCATCCTCTCTTTACCAGTACTAGCAATTGAATGAAATTATTTCTTGGCCCAATTCTTATCAAAATTCAGGAGATTTTCCTCTTTCTTTCAAGGTGACTATTTATATACTAGATTGAACTAGATAACTGAGAGAATTAGTCAGTTTGCGATAAAAATAAATTTCACTTTAAAATCTTAAAACAATCATCATAAAAATGATATTTGCATAATTGTTTGAATTGCTTCAACACCATGTGGCCATCAGACAAATCAATTCAAAAGAAATTTGTTGAGCATCTCCTGGAGATGCCTGAGAGATAGAGAAGCTTCTTTAAAAAATTAACTAGACAGCTTTGCATTTAGCCAGCAGATTAAAAGGGGCTGCTGCTGGCACTGAGGGTGGGGACGTGTGGCTGAAGGAAATGGCTTGAGGTCCCAAGGGTGGAGAAGAAGTACCCTGAAGGAAGACAGGCAGGTAGGGTGAGCAAAAGGAGAAAAAAAGTAGACATTCACAAGGATAAAAGAAAATAGATGGTAACAAAAAGGGAGGAAGAAATGTTCTAGAAATTCACATGCAACTTTCTCATAAGCAAAGGTAACAGGTATTTTACTGTAACTCCTTAGCTAGTACTGAGTTATAAATGAGGCGAGATTCGGGAGTTACCGTCTCTGCGAGCATCCGCAATCACCCTGGCTGCAGACTTGCTCATCACGTGCACCACGTAGAGGGGGCAGTTCACGGCGCTGGCGATGGTGATGGCCCTCAGCGTGGCCTCCGCCTCCACTGCTTCCGGGCGGCACAGCTCGTGGCCCTCAGGGCCTGTTATCCCCAAGGCCAACATCTTCTTTGCTCCCTAAAAAGACAAGAATATAAAAGGACAGCAGGAATGTGTGCGCACACAAAAGGTTTACTAATGACAAACACCATCATTTTATCACACTGCCTTTCCGATTCGTTACATGTAAGTGTGTGTATGTGAATGTGTTTGTGTGTGTATGTATACAGTGCGTGTATTTGGTAAAAAGTTTTAATATTTTGAAATATATGTTAATTTTCCATATGCATATTTCACCAAATTCTTTTGATTGAACAATTGCAAAAGATAGGAGATTAGTTCTAAACATGTTCTTTGAAAAGCAATGTCCATATTGAAGACTTATATTGATTTAGACCAACAGAATATCATACTATAGATCCTGGTTGAAGTGACTTTAATTCCTTCTGCTGGGTTTACTGAATCCATAGTCTTTCCTGGTGCCCCACCCAACCCACTAAATGGTATTGACCAGTAGTTTTCCTTCTCCAAAACTGTATTTCGTCCTTTAAAAAAAGGTAGGAAGTCTAGACTCTGAGCAGTAAGATAACTTGCCAGGTGTTCAATAGCTAAGAAGCAGAAGAGTCAAATTTAAACCCCGGTCTGCTTTTCTGTTTTGTTTTGTTTTTCAGCTCACACTCTCTTCTCATTATTCCCCACTGCTTCCTGGACACCGAGCCTCAATCTCACTCACTTTAGAGAGAGCTGAGTCTGGGGAGAGAAAAGATCAGCTCATATAAAGGGTAAAGACAGCTCTTTAAATCTTGCAGATGGTGTACCCTTCAGGCATTAATAATGGAACTAACATGAGAAATAAAGATCATCTAGATTCCTCCAGAGCACATTTTAATACCCAGTTTCTGAGAAGAGTAGGGCTTTAAACAGCTGCTTAATACACTGCATAAGTCATCAGATTACACTGATGCTGTCCACACAGTGGCAGCCTGAACCAGCAGCTATTAAATATCAGCAACAAACTGTGCTGGGGACACAAAGAAAAATATTTCTGTTTTTACAATAGCCTGTGTTTGGATCTAATGGAGACTTGGTTTGAAAGGGGGAACATCCTCATTCAACGGCTTATAACACCTGAATAAAACTCGGAGCAAGGACTCAAGTAAATCAAGTCAAGTGCTTCTTTCTTTCTTTTTTCTTTATCTTTTTTTTTTTTGAAACAGAGTTTCATTCTGATGCCCTGGGTAGAGTGCCGTGGCATCATAGCTCACAGCAACCTCAAACTCTTGGGCTTGAGCAATCTTCTTGCCTCAGTCACCCAAGTAGCTGTGACTACAAACATGTGCCACCATGCCTAGATAATTTTTCTATCTTTAGTAGACAGGGGTCTTGCTTTTGCTCAGGCTGGTGTCAAACTCCTGAGCTCAAACAATACACCTACCTCACCCTCCTGCTAAGATTACAGGCAGGAGCCACTGTGCCCAGCACCAACTCAAGTGTTTTTAAGCCTCAGAAAACCCGTTTCTGGGTTTCTGTCCTTCTAATGGTTTGAATGAGTTTATCTACGTAGGGCCAATTGTCTTTACCTTAAGGTTTGGCTATTTTCTGTAGAAGTGGCCTCATCTCTGTCGAGGGTTCGGAAGGCAAATGCTTACCTCTGCAATTAAGTCTCCATTCTCTGCGTGGACCTGGGCGATTGCTCCAATCTCCTTGCACTGAGAGAAGGCCGCATACAGCTCCGTGTCTCTCACCATGTACAGATCTTTATAGGCCATAAACATCTTGAAAGAGTTAACGCCTTTATCTTGAGCAAGGATTTTCATTTCTTCTTTAACCTAAAAGGGCACAACAACAACAACAATAAGAAATCACTCTAATTTAAATCATAATATCAACATTCTCCAAAATACTGTAGTGGAAGAAAACTAAGTAACAGAAGAGCACGAGTTTGGAAAAATGTCACTAAGACCTTGATCTTTCTCCACATTTCATCTGACAATTGCTGCTGCTATGCTACTTCTGGAGACAGAACTCTCTGTGTTGCCCAGGCTGGTCTCAGACTCAAGTGATTGTCCTGCCTCAGCCTCCTGGCTAGCTGGGACCACAGGTGTGTGCCACCGTACACCTGTGATACTTTTAAATCTTGACAAAGTTAATCACTTCCCTGTAAGTGCTTCATTTCTGTACTTGGATATAAAATCCTCTGCATCTGCCTTCTAATTTGAGGAAATTATTCTAGAAAATGAGGACAAAGCCATGTGGCAGTTACAGAAGCAATTGTGGACCCAGAAGGCATCAGTCCCTGTGAGGTAAGGATTTGGGCTTAGATCTGAAAGCTGAAGGAAGAGTCCTCGGGGGCAGGAAGTAGAAGGTGTGGGTTGACCCATGTGTGCCCCAGGAAGTACGAGCTCAGCCTTCATCTGCAGAGCTGTGGCAGGCATGCGCACCTTTGGCAGCTCCCAGGAAATGGGAGCAGGCTTCTCACCCCACCCCAGACCAGTGGGGAACTCAGGGAACTTTGGGGTTTCCAAGGGAAAAGGGCAAGGCAAGATCAAAGCCAATTAGTAATTGCACTTGTAGATCCAATTCAAGTCTCAATAAGGATTAAAAATTTCAAAGGAAAAATCAGTAGATTTGAGCAAATATAACTAATTGAACTTCCCTATGTTAAAACACATACAAAGATGAAAAACATAGCTGGGCGTGGTTGTTACGCCTGTAATCCTAGCACTCTGGGAGGCCAAGGTGGGCAGATTGCCTGAGCTCATGCGTTTGAGACCAGCCTGAGCCAGAGGGAGACCTTGTCTCTAAAAAAATAGCCAGGCATTGTGGCAGATGCCTATAGTCCCAGCTACTTGGGAGGCTAAGAGGATCACTTGGCCCAAGAGTTTGAGTTTGCTGTGAGTTTGCTGTGAGCTGTGATGCTATAGCACTCTATAGAGGGTGACAAAAGTGAGATTATCTCAAAAAAAAAAAAAGATGAAAAACATAACAGTATTATTGCTCTTACCTGATAAAAAGCTCTTTGCTCTTTCAACTTGGTAAGAAAAACCCTAACAGCCCAAGTGGAAAATGTTGCTAACAATTCATGAAGTAAATATAAATGACTAATAAACATATGAAAACATACGTTAACCTTCCTACTAATTAAAAAGCACAAGGTCAGGTGGGGTGGCACACACACTTTGGAAGGCCATGGAGGGAGGAAGACTTAATTTAAACTCAGGAGTCCCAGGCTGCAGAGTGCTGTGATTGTGCCACCGCACTCTAGCCTGGGCAACAGAGGGAGACCCTGTCTCACAAAAAGAAAAGAAAAAAAGAAATGCAAAACAGAGCAATGCAAGTTTTTCTACTGAACCAACAAAGTTTCAAAATGATAATATTACATGTGACGTTACTGACTTCCACCACTGTTTATTTCCTTCCTGATTTTCCTGACTCTTCTTGACGGTGCTTTATCACCTCGAATATTACGTATCTGCTGATCGCCTGTCTTCCCCACTGGGAGATCGGCCCCGGGAGAGAAGGGGCTTTGTGAGGGTTGTCCATATCATCCTAGAACATACCAGAACAGTGCCTGGTGGGTAGTGGCCACTCAACAACTATTTGTTGAATGGATAAATTAATTAGTTCAGAAAAAATGAGTAGAAAAAGCACCAAAATGTTGAGAGGGGACAGGTGATGAGATGAGCTCCAAGATACATTATGTGACAATAGCAAAGTGGAGGCACCTACTTTTTTTTCTTGTTTTGAAGGTTCTACAAAGAGTGCATTACTTTGATAGAAAAAAATGTTTGAAATCTCATGAGCCTATTCCTATCACGGGCTTTTATGGAAATTACAATCTGCACTGCTCACACCCGTGACACGTTTTACTCCCGTTGTAGAAGAGCCTTTTCTGAAGGTGACCTGATTGATTGTCCCTTTCATTTCTGGAGAAAAATTAACTTTAGCTGTGGACTATAAACCTTGATATTATGTTTGCTGAACTATCTGTTAAAGACTGATGACTTGTTTGATATTAACTCAGTGTGTAAAGCCCCTATCTGGGGGTGAGGTGGGAGCATCAGGTATGTAAATAATGTCACTATGGTGAACCTTTCCTGGTCAAAAGACTTCTGAATTAAGACCAATGTAGAAAAACATGTGATTTAAATCCCAAGTGACAGTTTCTACCAAAGTTCACACATATACAGTTATATGGGGAGAAATCAACATACTTTAACTTCTCTCAAAATCGTCTTATATCTGAATCACGTTATTATTTTGGCTATGGCCTGTATAATTAATGCAGGTGGAAGACTGGGTCAAGCTCTGCCATGAGATGGTCTGACCAGGTGGTGACATCGCTGGACGACTGTAGGAAGATTACCCTGTCGACAGAGTGAGGAGAAGGCTCAGCAAACAGCCCTGGACGCCCCTTCCTCTCTCAGGCAGGGTCAGGAGTGGGGACGGAGGCATCCAGTTTTATGTGTGTATGTATTCTGTTGGAGGCATCTAGTTTTAGAGCATTCTAAATGTCAAATTTCCTTGATTTTTCCCGCGAAATTAAACATTTCTAATTGAAGTTTTAATCTGTGGGAAAATACCGTTTCAAAGACTTCTAGGGTTTTGACATTGAGAAAGAAGAGAGACCAGTACTTTTACAATCACAGTTAAAGCCTTTACAATTCATAGATTAAATATTAGGAGAAGCTGCTGCGAACGAGCATAAAAGATGTATCCTATCGTCTTTATGTGATTTTAAAAAAAGTTTAGTGTTTTTTCGGTGATTCGGAATCCCGAAGGTACAAGAGAACACGCAATGCCAAGTCTTCCTTTCGGTTCTGATCTCCACTCATCCGGCAAGCAACAGACGTCACCAGTAAGTTTCTGGCTCTTGCACAGAGCGAAGGGGACAAATGGAGCAAGCGGGAATCACGTGCCTTACCTGGTCACTCCACCATGTCACTGCCACGTGAAGGGTGTAGTCGCAGCAGACTTGGGGATCCGCCCAGCCTCGCCAGGTCTCAAAGGCCTTGATGAGGGAGCCGCCTTTCTGAGGAATGGCAAAATCAATGATCATGGTGGTACCTCCCGCCAGAGCCGCCTGGAATCACAAGAGGGATTCAGCAAGTTAGCTATAGATGTTCCAGCTAAGTCATTTGTCACCTTGAACAGGGCGTTTATAAGCCCTTGGGTAAATGCGATGGGCCCAAAGAATTGCACAAAGATGCTGCTTGTTTAAATAACCCAGAGAGTCATAAATAGGCTTTCTATAAATTATAGTGAGAAGTATTAACACGGCCGAAATTGCTTCTGCAAAAAGAATGCTATATCTGATAAGACGAAAATGGCTGTGACCTAAAGAAATCTGAGTGGAGACTGTAAAGAAAATCCAACCTGGAACAGTGAGAGATCAGTTTTCTTCTCAAGAAACTGTATTCATTATGACAAAGTCCATCTTATTAGCATCCATCGTGCTTAAAAGCATCTGCCCTGTGAGCCACGTGGAAGCTCCTGCCTTGACTTCCTCCCTGCCACCAGCTGATGGCCCCTTCATCCTCCCTTGCTTCACGTCTGCCCTCTACCTATAACCCCTGAGCCCGTGTAACTGAGCCTTGACTGGCCTTCATCTCCTACCCACTTCAACACAAAACCCTCCTTGCAACAAGAGGGATATTTCCAAAGCAGAAATGTGTGACCACTCAACTCCAGAGATGAAAACTAATGCTTCTCACTGGCTCTGCAATAAAGTTTAATCTCCTTTCCATGGTCTATAACTCCTTGCCTTTTGCCTCAATTCTCAATATACTCTTTGGTGGATTACATTACATTATATCATGACTAATTTAAAGACCATTACTGAATCAAACACCTTTGACTAATTATTTAAATTGATTTTACGTAAACTAAAAAAATCACGAGGTGTTTAAGAGTGTTTTTTTATTTTAAGAGACAGGATCTCATTCTGTCACCAAGAGCACAGTGGCCTAAGCATTGCTCGCTGCAACCTCAAACTCCTGGGCTCAAGGAGTCCTCCCACCTTGGCCTGTGAGTAGCTGGGACTACTGGCAAGCACCACTATACTTAGCTACTATTTTTTGTTGAGATTTAGCTTCTCAGAGTGCTGGGATTACAGGTATGAACCACCAGGCTGGTCACTGATACGCTTTTAATTGTTGTATTCAAACAATGCAGGTGAGGAAAACAAACACAGGTAAGGAGAGATGAAGCACAGCAGTTTGGGGCAGGGAGCCAGTGGGGTCCGTGGGTCCAGGGCACAAAGCTCAGATCAAACACTTATGAGCTGCAGTGATCTGAGTAGTTTCTTAACCTCTGTGTGCCTCTGATTCCTCTGGTTCCTCATCTGCCAAGTAAGGACGATCATTGTACCTCCAGCACAGGCCTGTTAGGAGCAACTAAACTGGTGATGTGTATAAGTGCAGGCTGCAGAGTCCGACCCATGATAAGTGCCTTACAAGTTCCAGCACCACTAAGTCGGGAGTAGGAATTTCTCTGCCTTTCCTCCATCATCTCATGTCATCTCCAGAAAGGTGGTTGTCGCAGCTCAGGTGGGGGCAGGGCCACCAGCCTCTCTCCAACATATCCCAAGTGCTCTCACGTCCTAGCTGGCACTCCAGCTCTAGCCTACCTTCTCTTCTTGATTAATTCAATAGATTTCTATTTTTCCTTAAGTTACTGGGCCTCACTCCAATTCTTTTCACTCTCTGAAATGTCACTTTTTGTACAGGATCCTGTACTTGGTTCCACCTTTAAATAGCACTGCCTTATCCAGGGCAAAACAATATGCATTTGCATTTCTTAAAGAAACCCCATTGGCGAAATGATAATACTAGAAAAATTCCTCGGGCTCTGTATTTTTATTTGAACACAGATTAATCTTTTTACCTTCTTTCTTCTTGACGTGTCTTCCCAACATGACACAGACATCCCTGGAGGATGATGTGCATTTTTCTAATAGAATGTGTTGTTAATTAAAGTTGTAAGAAAGTACTTTTCTAGTGTCTAGTGAACTAGAAAATCAAGTGTTCAGAACTATTCTTTCTATTCCATCCCTATTAAAAGCCTGCCACATGCGGGATGAGGAGAAACTAGATACAGTACTGGGAGGAATGTAAAATGGCACACCTACCTCGGAGAACAGTTTGAATTTCCTCCGAAAGTTAAATACAGAGTTGCCTTCCGACCTAAGGATTCTGTTCCCAGGTATATATGCAAGAGAAATGAAAACATTTCCATGAAAAAAAATTTGTATACGAATATTCAGAACCATTTTATCCATGATAGCCAAAAAGCAGAAACAACACAAATGTCCATCAACTGATCAGTGGAGAAAGGAAGAACGTGGCGTATTCCTACGATGAGCAACACGCATTGTATGATTCAGTTTCTATGGAATGTTCAGAAGAGGAGAGTCATAGAGACAGCAAGTGGAATGGTGGTTATCTGGGATGGGGGGCAGGCTAGAGGGTGATAGTTAGAGGGTACAGTGCTTCTTTTCATGGTGAGAGAAATGTTCTAAAGTTGATGGTGGTGCTGACTGCACAACTCTGTGAATATACCAAAAAACATTGAATTATATACTTTAAATGGCTGAAGTGTATGTACGTGAATTATACCTTAATAAAACGGTTACTAAGAGAAGTCTATTACATGGCAAGTGGGTAAAGAGGTCACACAAATAATCAGACAAAGATTCTGCCATCAGATTCTGCCATCGGAGTGTCTATAGTCTAGAGGGGAGATAGAAATATGAATAAATATAAGAAAATTAGGTTGTAATAACAGGTAGTGAGTCTTACTTCTATAATAAACAATGGTAAAATATAAATTGCTAACAGGAAGTTAAAACATGCTAGGCTCCCTAGAAAAGGTATAGAGAACAAAATGACTGGGAATTCAGAGGAGGGGAAGATCATTTCAGAGATCAGAGAAAACCTGGATTTAAATTAGGATTAGGCCACACCTGGAAGTTGCCAATGGAGTATAATATATCTAACTCAGGCTGGGTGCAGTGCAATGGCTCCTGTGCTTTGGGAGACTGAGGCAGGAGGATCACTTGGGGCCAGGAGTTTAAGACCAGCCTGGGAAATATAGCTAGACCTTGTCTCTACAAAAAAAAAAAAAGAAAGGAAGAAAGAAAAAATTAGCTGGGCAGGGTAGTACCTGGCTATAGTCCCAGCTGCTCAGGAGGCTGAGGCAGAGGACCACATGAGCCCAGGAGTTTAATACTACCACTGCACTCCAGCCTGGGTGCCAGAACAAGACTCTGCCTCTAAACAAAAACCTACTAAATAAGAATAATGACAATATCTAATTCATAGCGAGCGCTTAGCATGTGTCAGGAGCTACTCTGATGTTTGCACGTTTTAATCATCTCAACAACTCTGCAGTTGGTATATTCTTCACCCCATTTTAGGAGGAAACTGAGTGTGGAACCATTCGGTAAGTTGGCTAAAGTCTCCCGGACAGCAAGGAGCAATGGCAAGATTGGAACCAAAGTCACGGGCTCCAGAGCCTGTGCCTGCAGGAAATGGAATGACACGGGGGACAGTTCCAAGGAAAGGGCCCCGGGAGGAGAGGCGGCAGCTCAGCAGAAAGTGTAAAGGGCAGAACCAGGCGGCTGGGGACCTCTGGGGACCACTGGGGACCACACACAGTCGTCGTTCCCAGAGGAAAGGAGGCAGACAGGGCGATGGGTGCTCTAGGTAAAAGGCGTCAGGTGAGCAGATTTCCCAGGGATGGTGGAGACGGTGGCGGGCGAGTAGGCAGAAGAGGACTGGGAGGAGCCGGAGTCGCGAGGGGACATCTGAGCGAGAGGCTCCCAGGCGCGGGGCCACGTGGTGGTGTCTGCAGAGCTAAGACCAGGAGAAGAATGGGGTGTGACCTGGGAGAGGACGCCAGAGGGGTCCTGAGGTTAGCTGAAGCGAAGCCGGGAGAGGCAGGCAAAACATGACAGATGAGCCGCAATAACAAGCTCCAGAACAGACCAACACTCGGCGGGAAAACGAGCCAGTCCGGAGCGCTGCAAAGGGTCTATACGGGCTGTTTCTGGGTTGTATATTAATAGGTCTTTTTTTTTTTTTCAGTTTTTGGCCGGGGCTGGGTTTGAACCTGCCACCTCTGCATATAGGGCTGGTGCCCTACTCCTTTGAGCCACTGGTGCTGCCTATTAATAGGTCATTTTGATTTTCCTCTAGTTAAACTTTATTTTCAATATTTGATAAATTTTCTATAAATATCATGACTTTAATAAGAGAAAACATTTTCCGCATATGACACAAAGACTATATATATACACACATATATAATATACACATGCGGCCCAGGCCATCTAGGTTTGTGCCATACACAGCTGTGATGTTCACA
>CAUYRH010163032.1:0-16812 GCA_963574655.1 Perodicticus potto | reverse complement strand
GGAGGCAGATCCTCAAGCTGTCACCCTGGATAGAGTGCTATAGCATCACAGCTCACAGCCACCTCCAATTCCTGGGCTCAAGCGAGTCTCCTGCCTCTGCCTCCCAAGTGGCTGGGACTACAGGAGCCTGCCACAACGCCCGGCCTTTTTTGGTTGCAGCCGTCATTGTTGTTTGGCGGGCCCAGGCTGGATTCAAACCCACCAGCTCAGGTGTACGTGGCTGGCACTTTAGCCTATTGAGCCACAGGCACCGAGCCTCACTTTTTTTTTTTTGAGACAGAGTCTCACTCTGTTGCCCAGGCTAGAGAGCTATGAAATCATAGCTCACAGCAACCTCAAACTTCAGGGTTCAGGCGATCCTCTTGCCTGAGTCTCCTGAGTAGCTGGGACGACAGGCGCCCACCACAACGCCTGACTAGTTTTTCTATTTTTTTGTAGAGATGGAGTCTTGCTCTTGCCAGGCTGGTCTCTAACTCCTGAGCTCAAGGGATCCACCCACCTTGGCCTCCCAGAGTGCTAGGATTACCAGTGTGAGCCACTGCCCCAGCCAGCTTCACTTTCTTATATCCCCAGGGAAACATACCCTATAGGCCTACAGTGACACTTCCCTGCCTGACCCCTTCCCGCCCTGCCCTCTGGCTGACATAGTCCTTATACCTGATTACCCAGCTCCACCATGCTGCCATTCTGTGCCCAGGGGCAAGTGACTTATCCTCTCTGAGTCTGGTTTGACTTGTCTATAAAATGAAGACAATAACAGCACCTGCCTCCTAGGCTTGTAAGGATTCAATGTGGAATAATGAATGGAAAGCCTTTAGCCCTCAGTGAATGTAAATTAATTCTCATAGGTTGCCCTACAATGTCAGGAAAGCCCCTGCAGGTGCCCCTAGAGGGCGTAGAGACTCAGAGCAGGCTCTGTTGGGAGTGTCCAGTTCCTTTTCTGCACCCTGTGGCTCAGGCGGAGTGAGAGTTTGTCCTTCACTGCACCAGACAGAGTCTGTAGACGTGAGCAACAAGGGCCAGTGCTGCAGAGAAGTCCACTGTAGGATGTTAGGTAGCCCAGAGTCGATATGCGGAGGGCTGGAGAACCAGGCCTGGGGCTGCACAGATGCTGGGCATCCTGCCAGAATGATAAAGGGCAATTATATGCTCTTATCAAGCCTGGCTACAAATGACTCCTTGAGCTCAGGAGTTCAAGATCAGCTGGAGCAAGGGCGAGATCCTATCTCTACTAAAAATAGAAAGATTAGCCAGGAATTGCTTAAAATTCTATCACTCATAATTTATTTTTCTTTTTATTATTTTTTATTTTCCTTCCACTCATAATTTTTTGTTGTTTGGTTTTTAAAATTTCATGGGGATACATATGATTAGATTACATAGTTTGTTTTTGTAAGTTTTTTTATTTTTTATTTTTTTTGTAGAGACAGAGTCTCACTTTGTCACCCTCGGTAGAGTGCCGTAGCATCACAGCTCACAGAAACCTCCAACTCCTGGGCTTAGGTGATTCTCTTGCCTCAGCCTCCCAAGTAGCTGGGACTACAGGCACCTGCCACAACGCCCGGCTATTTTTTGTTTTGCAGTTTGGCCGAGGCCAGGTTTGAACCCGCCACCTTTGGTATATGGGGCTGGCGCCCTACTCGATGAGCCACAGGCACCGCCCCCTCACTCATAATTTTTGTAAGGCCTGGGTCAGCCCCTTGATCTGGCCCCTGCTTACCTACCCAACCTTGTGACTACACTAAGCTAGCTGCAATACCCCCTTAGTTCTCTTGCCTCCCTGGAGACCTCTTGCTATGGTTTCATGATAATGTAGCTCCACAGTCCCTTGTCTGCAATTCCAAAATCCAAAAAGTTCCCACTGTAGAAAGGCTTTTCCTAAGTTTTGCAGGGTCAGTCTCCTCCAGCCAAGACCACCAGGAACCCACCTGCAGCTGAAAAAATGTGCATATATTGACGCATGGCAGTGAGGGAGAGCACACACCACATCATGAGAGTTCTGATAGCCTCCCCTTAATTCTGCTAGTAAAGGAGGGATCCCTGCCCTTGACAATACGAGATGACCAAACATCCAACACTGGACAGCTGAGATCAAGAGCAGTTATTAGCCACATATGTTAAAGTCTGGGGTGGGGGAAGGTACCACACACCATGCAGGGCCACATAGGGGGTGCACTTAGAGCAGAGTGAACCAGCAGGGCTTGTGGAAAGCAGATGGATGGCTCCTGGTTCCCGCAGGAGGATGTGATAGGTTTGAATATTCCTGAGGGCTGGCAGGGAATAGAAACGGGTTAGGTTGAGGTGGGGTATAGCCAGCCTGGCTGGTAGGGGAACTTTCTGGGTGGGAGCCTGTCCCGTTGGGTGGTGGGGCATCTGTTGAGGGCAGGGGACTCAGGCTTAGGCCTTTGGCACCCTCTATGAGGCTGAAAGATGTCAAGACAGCCCTTGGAGCTTTAGTTCTTACAACACAACGAGGAACAGAGGGGCATCTCCAGTGAGGGTGTTAAAAGGACTTAACAGCATTTGGACTCATGTCAGGTGGTTTGGGGGAGAATTCAAGGAAGCCGAGCTTTGTTCTGGATTGGATACTGTCAGGAAGATGGGGGGTAATTCTAGGATTGGGCATTTTAATAAATCTTACGCAGAAGGTGGGAGGAAGGAAGCCAAGCTGAAGCTCCAGTTGGTAAAGAAGCAACAGCTGCTCATATTAGCCAGGTTAGGAGTTATTTGGTCGTTTTTGTGGTTCAGACACTGTCTGAGTTCCGACATGACTGCAGACTGACCTTTCTCTGTCTTGACCCAGTGTGGTGATGGAGTGGCCTCACCTAGTGTTATCATGCTATGAAACTGTTGACGGTTTACGCCGAGGCCACCTCCTAGCACACCAAGGCTGACAGTGCCAGGCCACTCCCTGAGTTGGGGGGTGCTTTTCTCTTCCACTGTACCCCCTCCTAGCCAAGGGCAACTGAAGTCATCCCCCAGAACGCTCATTGCCCATGTCCAGATCTTCACTGTTGATGAAAGTTTGCTGGTGCAGCAGGTCTGAGAACTTGCTGCCATGTTTTCTCCGCTGCACGGTGTTTCTGAGGCCTCTGCAGGGACAGTGGCTGTGCTGGAGAATTTAGACCCTGGGAAGAGCACACCCTGCAACATAGGCAGTTATCAGGAATAAAACTGGTCGTTGGTTCTAACACTAGAATTTATTTTTTTAGAGTCTCACTTTGTCACCCAGTTTAGAGTCCCTATGTCACCCTATGTTATTTATTTTTTTAGAGTCTCCCTTTTTGTCACCCTATGTTAGAGTCATAGCTCACAGCAACCTCAAACTCCTGGGCTCAAGCTATCCTCCTGCCTCAGCCCCCCGAGTAGCTGGGACTACAGACACCCACCATCACGCCTGGCTAATTTTTCTATTTTTATTTATTTATTTATTTATTTTGAGACAGAGTCTCACTTTGTAGCCCTTGGTAGAGTGCCACTGCATCACAGCTCATAGCAATCTGAAAGTCGTGGGCTTAAGTGATTCTCTTGCCTCAGCCTCCCAAGTAGCTGGACTATAGGCGCCCACCACAGCACCCGGCTATTTTTATTTTATGGTTGTAGTTGTCCTTGTTGTTCGGCAGGCCCAGGCTGGACTTGAATCTGCCAGCTGTGGTGTATGTGGCTGGTGCCTTAGCCGCTGAGCTACAGGCGCTGAGCCAATTTTTGTATTTTTAGTAGACATAGGATCTCACTCTTGCTCCGGCTAGTCTTGAACTCCTGAGCTCAGGCAATCCACCTGCCTTAGCCTCCCAGAGTGCTAGGATTACAGGTGTGAGTCATTGTGCCCAGCCTTTTAAGCAGTCACACTAGATCTTGAAGCTAGGGGCCTAGATGGCCAAATGCAGGCCATGAAAACATGCTCCAAGGTTCACCTGGACTTTCCTTTTCTAGAAAGTGAGGAGGCTTTTTTTTTTGAGACTGAGTCTCACTATGTCACCCTTGGTGGAGTGCTGTGGTGTCACAGCTCACAGCAACCTCCAACTCTTGGGCTTAAGCAATTCTCTTGCCTCGCCTCCCAAGTAGCTGGGACTACAGGCACCCGCCACAACACCCAGCTATTTTTTTAGAGATGAGATCTCACTCTGGCTCAGGCTGGTTTCAAACTCCTGAGCTCAGGCAATCCACCTGCCTTAGCCTCCCAGAGTGCTAGGATTACAGGTGTGAGCCATTGTGCCCAGCCTTATAAGCACTCACACTGGATCTTGAAGCTAGGGCCTAGATGGCCAAATGCAGGCCATGAAAACATGCTCCAAGGTTCACCTGGACTTTCCTTTTCTAGAAAGTGGGGAGGCTTTTTTTTTTTGAGACTGAGTCTCACTATGTCACCCTCGGTGGAGTGCTATGGCGTCACAGCTCACAGCAACCTCCAACTCTTGGGCTTAAGCGATTCTCTTGCCTCGCCTCCCAAGTAGCTGGGACTATGGGCACCCACCACAACGCCCAGCTATTTTTTCTTCTTGTTGTAGTTTTCATTGTTGTTTAGCAGGCCCGGGCTGGGTTCGAACCCACCAGCCCCAGTGCATGTGGCTGGCACCCTAACCACTGGGCTATAGGCACCGAGCCAAGAAGACTTTTTTATTTTTAAGCCTAGTAGTCGTGGACTATTCCACTTGACCCCTACTGTTTATATGGCAGTTACATAGGTGCACCGAGAAGCATTTGCTCTGGTGTAAATTTCCTCTCTGTTAGCCAGCAAGAAATTCAGGGCCTCGTGACTGCCCATGACAACTTAGCTAATGAATTACATCTAAACTGGTTTGTTGGGCTTCTAGAGCAGGGGTGTGTCCTATAGGACATGTGCTAGGGTCATAGACAAGTTTTTTTTTTTTTTTGAGACAGAGCCTCAAGCTGTCACCCTGGGTAGAGTGCTATGGCATTACAGCTCACAGCAACCTCCAACTCCTGGGCTCAAGCAAGTCTCCTGCCTCCGCCTCCCAAGTAGCTGGGACTACAGGCGCCCGCCACAATGCCTGGCCATTTTTTGGTTGCAGCCGTCATTGTTGTTTGGCGGGCCCAGGCTGTATTCGAACCCGCCAGCTCAGGTGTACGTGGCTGGCGCCTTAGCCAGTTGAGCCACAGGCGCCGAGTCATCATAGACAAGTTTTAGACCACCTTTGCCGGTTATGTTATCTCCGCGGTGGAACTTGTGGCTGGCACTGTGTGTAGGAAGAGCTAGTCCTTCTGTGAGCTCCAGGGAGCTCTCCCAGATAGCCTGGACTTACCTCTTTTCAAAGGTTTCCAGGTGTTTTTTTTTTTTTTTTTTTTGCAGTTTTTGGGCGGGGCTGGGTGTGAACCTGCCACCTCCAGTATATGGGGCCGGCGCCCTACTCCTTTGAGCCACAGGCGCCGCCCTTTCCAGGTGTTTTTTTCAGGGAAACATGATCCACTGGTGTGGTGATAATTTCAAAAACCTGAAAATCTGTAACAGTTATTCTGAGTACCCAGGATAGTGTGTGGGAGCCAGGTGGCATAAGCCTGAGTATGTCTACCTGAGAAGTAGTATACAACACCCAGTGGGGTGGTGGGTGGCTGTAATAAAAAATGCAGACAGGTGGCACCCGTAGCTCAGTGGGTAGGGTGCCAGCCACATACACCAAGGCTGGCAGGTTCGAACCCGGCCCAGGCCAGCTAAAACAACAATGACAACTGCAACAAAAAATAGCCAGGAGCAGCGCCTGTGGCTCAAAGGTGTAGGGCACCAGCCCCATATGCCGGAGGTGGTGGGTTCAGACCCAGCCCTGGTCAAAACTGCAAAAAGAAAAAAAAAAAAATAGCCAGGCATTGTGACAGGCGCCTATAGTCCCAGCTACTTGGGAGATTGGGGCAAAAGAATCTCTTAAGCCCAAGAGTTTGAGGTTGTTGTGAGCTGTGATGCCACAGCATTCTACCGAGGGTGACAGCTTGAGAACTCAAAAAAAAAAAAGAAGAAAGAAAATGCAGACAATAACAAGTGTTTATAGATATCAAAAATTGAAAGGCTCAGCACCTGTGTCTCAAGCAGCTAAGGTGCCAGCCACATACACCTGAGCTGGTGGGTTCGGGCCACCAAACAACGATGACAGCTGCAACCAAAACATAGCTGGGCGTTGTGGCAGGTGCCTGTAGTCCCAGCTACTTGGGAGGTGGAGGCAGGAGAATCGCTTGAGCTCAGGAGTTGGAGGTTGCTGTGAGCTGTGATGCCACAGCACTCTACACAGGGCGGCAGCTTAAGGCTCTGTCTCAAAAGAAAAAAAAAAAAAGAATTGAGAGCCCTTACACACTGCTGGTGCTACCCCTGCCCACACTGGCCCAACACTTTTCATATATTAATTCTTCCCCTACCCCTCTGTTTTCTTTCCTCATTTAGCAAGAAGAGAAGCTGAGGCTCAGAAAGGTTTAGTCACCTGCTCAAGGTCACACAGCTTGTGAGAAGGATTTGCATCTCCATCTGCACGTACTCAAAGCAGACAGGCTTTCCACTGTCCAGCGTCTTCTCTTTTCCAGGTCTTCTGTGGGAAAAGCCAGGCGAGGTTGACCCTCAGCCAGCTGGTCCCTGAGCAGGGCTCATGCTGTGTGCCAGGAACGTGGGATCACAGTGCTGACCAGGCTGGGAGTCATGGTTGTGATTGCTACCTCAGGGCCTGGCGGGCAGACCCCCCCAGTAGACAAGTAAGCTGCCATTCTCTCGTTCTGGCATTCATCAAGAAGACTTGACCACCACAGGGCCCCACTGGGCCTCCTGGTCCTGAGTCAGCTGCCTCATGGCCACATCCTTAGAGCAGGGCTGAGACTCTAGTCCAGAGCACTGGGGTCAAGCTGAGCTCCAGCTCAGGCAGGGAGCAGAGCAGAGTTTGGTGACAGCACCAATCACTCGGGTGGGCAGGACGTGCACAGCTCAGGACAGACGACACCCTTTTCACCCCCTAACTCTCCCCCAGTAGAAACTGGACCACCACAGGGCAAGGGGTGGGGGTAGGCGGGATTTGGCCATGTCCAGAAGTGGGCTTAGTTTTTCAGATTCTGTTCTCTATATGCCTTTTTCTTGAAACCTAGGTCTTCCCATCTCCAAGAAATCTATCTTCTGTCCAGATTCTAGAGACTTCCAAGGAGGGGGCTGCCTCTCCATCGCTTTCTTAGGCACTTCTTAGAAAGGCTCATCAGTCTAATATAGTCAAAAGGCTTGAGTGGAAAGGCTGTGCATTCTCTATTCAAACATTCATCAGATGTTAATCAAACACTTCCCTGGGTAGGGGGCATGCAGGAGCACGTGCCCCACTCCAGCTTCTTGGAAGCATGCCCATGCCACCACGTTCTTTGGTGTCCTAGCAACCAGAAACTCTGATCTGAGCTCTGGCCAGGACAGAGGCCATTCCTCCCTTCCCTGACCACTGTGACTTGCTGCCTCCCCAAACCTCTGAGGACCTGTCCGTGTATTTCTTGGGACCACTGGAAGCTACCAATTATCCCCAGGGACCCACCAAACCCAGCCCCAGGCAGGATGACCGAGCCCCAGGAAGCCCCAGGCTTCTCGCTCACGTTCACAGAGCTGGTCAACATTGCCATCCCGCAGTGCGGAGTAGTGAACTTCAAGGCCCTGCATCTCCTGCTCCACGGCATCCTGGAGCACATTGAAATGGGCAAGCTCAGGAAGGTCCTTTCTGGGGATGAGGACTTCCTCCAGACCTCTCAGGGCCTAGTCATGCCCAGGGAAGGAGATGCCCAGCCCATACTCAACCCCATGAAAAAGGTCAGCAATGTCTTCGACCACTTGGTAAGCCGCGTGGACAGGATGGAGTCCCAGCTGGCTGTACTGCGGGACCTGCCCTCCACCACCCAGCTGCTAGAGGCCAGCCAGGGGACCAAGCAACCTGCCGTAGACCTGTGGCATCTCATTAAGCTCCGGAAGATGGTGGAGGGTAATGAGGAAGCCATCGTAAAGGTAACCCCAGCTCATCACTTCTCGGCCTTTTGGATCAAGGGAAGTTAACTCCAGCTCCAGGGTTACCCCTCTGGCCCCTATGGGGCAGCCTATCTACACTGCTCTGTCATGGGTCCTCCCCTTACATAGCAGAGGGGCAAAGGAACTCTGGAGTCAGGTAGAACCAACGCTCTAAGCTTGCAACCTTCGTGAAGTATTGAGGAAGGAAGCCAGAGACAAAGGTCATGTAATCTATAATTCCTTTTATAGGAAACGTCCACAATAGGCAAACCCATAGAGGTGGAGGGCAGGTATGTGGTTTCGGGGGAGGCTACAGGGGAGGAGAGAATGGGAAGTGCATGCTTAGTGGGCGCAGAGTTTCCTCTGAAGTGATGAAAATGTTTTTTTGCAGTTTTTTTTTTTTTGGGCCGGGCCGGGTTTGAACCCGCCACCTCTGGTATATGGGGCCAGTGCCCTACCCACTGAGCCACAGGCACCGCTCGTGATGAAAATGTTTTGAAACTAGATAGAGGTGATGGTACACAATATTGTTGATGTGCTAAAGGCCACCAAATTGTTCACTTTAAAATGATTAACTGGGCTCGGCGCCTGTGGCTCAACGGGCTAAGGCGCCAGCCACGTACACCTGAGCTGGCGGGTTCAAATCCAGCCCGGGCCTGCCAAACAACAATGATGGCTACAACCAAAAAACGGCCGGGCATTGTGGCGGGCGCCTGTAGTCCCAGCTGCTTGGGAGGTGGAGGCAGGAGACTCGCTTGAGCCTAAGAATTGGAGGTTGCTGTGAGCTGTGATGCCACAGCACTCTATCCAGGGTGACAGCTTGAGGCTCTGTCTCAATAAAATAAAATAAAATAAAATGATTAACTGTATTACATGAATCTCACCTCAATAAAACAAAATTTGAGGCAAACCTGCCGTGGGAGAGGTAACGAGGTTGGCAAACAGAAATGAGTGAATAAAAAACCATAGGAGCTGTGAAGAGTGGGGAAGGAGTGTCCTAGGTGGGGAATGGACTCAGAGGAGCTTGTGGATTTGCTGAAGACCTAACAGGGGAGCTGGGAGTCGAGGCAGGGCCTCTGTCTCTGGCCTGCCTCGAACTGCTGTGCCCTGCCACCCCTCAACCAGCTTGAGGCCGGTGCTAATAAATGGGATCCCACATGCGGCCAAGGACGTGGAGAAATCAGAGCCCTTTCCTGCTGCTGGTGGGGATGTAAACAGAGTCACCCTGTGACCTGAAAATTTCATCCCTGGCTGTGTGCCCCAAAGAACTGAAAACAGGTGTTTAAACAAAAATCTGTAAGTACAACCATATGTTCCCAGCAGCATTATTCACAATAGCCAAAAAGGAAAGCGGCCCACGTGAAAACTGGGCCCTATTTGAGCAGTGTGACCTTGAGTTGCTCGCCTTTTGCCTCCATTTCCTTGTCTGTAGCAAGACCTTGTCTCCACTAAAACTAGAAAAAATTATCCAGGTATGGTGACAGGCACCTATACTTCCAGCTGCTTGCTTGGAAGGCTGAAACAGGAGGATTGCTTGAGCCCAGGAGTTAAGGTTGCTATGAGCTATGACGCCACAGCACTCTACCCAGGGCAACAGAGTGAGACTTTATCCGAAAAAATAAAAAGAAGAAGTCTCACTGGGCTAAAATTAAGGTGTTGGCTGGACTACATTCAGGGGAGAATCTGTTTCCTTGCCTTTCCCAGCTTTTAGAAGCTGCCTGAATTCTGGGCTCATGGCCCCTCCTGTAACGGCATGGCTAGCACGGCATTCCCACTCTCTCTCTTTTTTTAATTCTTTTTTTGTTTTTGAGACAAAGTCTTACTCTGTTGCCCAGGCTAGAGTGCAGTGGTGACAGCCTAGCTCACAGCAACCTCAAACTCCTGAGCTCAAGCGATCCTCCTGGCTCAGCCTCCTGAGTAGCTGGGACTACATGTACGCACCCCACATCTGGCTAATTTTTCTATTTGTTTGTAGAGATGGAATCTTGCTTTTGCTCAGGTTGGTCTTGAACTCCTGGCATCAAGCAATCCTCTCTCCTCAGCCTCCTAAAGTGCTAGAGTGAGTACAGCTGTGAGCCACTGCACCTGGCCGAGCATTCTCTCTCCTCTCTGTCTCTGCCTCGACCCTTGTATCTTCTGTGTCCGACTCTGATCTTCCCACCTCCCTCTGTAAGGACCCTCATAATCACAGACCACCCTCCAACTCAACATCCTTTGTGTAATCAGAACCTGCATAGTCCCCTTTGCCATATAGGGCAACAGCACAGTCACAGGTTCCAGGGTTTAGGCGGTGGACATCTTTAAGGGCCCCCTGGATGTCCTTGCCTTGGGCGCTTGGTTTGGCAAGGGGGTAAATCTCCTCATCCCCTATGAAATATGCAGAGTGAAGATCAAGGCTGGGTGCTGAGAGGAGAGGGTGAGGTTTGTCCGGTGCTCAGGGGCTGGGCCAGTTGCTGGGGTAGGGGCTGGGTCTGGCCAGGGAGACTGCTCCTGATGTTCCCACCACCCTCCCGGAACCCCAACACCCAAGTGGGGAGGAAAGGAAACTCCCTGTGGGGCAGTTTCTCAGCCTCACTTCTGCTTTCTGCCTTAGTAGTCTGATGCCCAACCACACCCACACTGTTTAGAAAGCCCCAGACCAGACAGAAGCAGAGAGCGCTCTCCTGCCCAGACAGGCTCCTGTGGAAGGCGCCTTCTCATCGACCTTGTGGCCTTCAAATCACTTCATTTAGCAAGGGGCTAGGGGCCTATGCTGTAGGACTTCTAAAAACACTTTTCTGCTGGGCAGGGTGGCTCATGCTTGTAATCCTAGAACTCTGGGAGGCCAAAGGTGGGTGGATTGCTTGAGCTCAGGACTTTGAGACCAGCCTAGGCAAGAGTGAGACCCAGGCTCTACTAAAAATAGAAAAATTAGCTAGGCATTGTGGCAGGTGCCTGTAGTCCCAGCTACTTGGAAAGCTGAGGCAGGAGGATCACTTGAGCCCAAGAGACTGACTCAGGTTGCGGTGAGCTATGACGACACCACTGCTCTCTACCCAAGGTGACAGAATGAGACTCTATCTGAAAAAAATGGGGTCGGGAGTTTTGTGTGAAGACCAACATACAAAAAAGTACAGGAACCATGCAGCTCTGGGAGTTTCCACAAAGTGTGCACGCCTGTGTAACTAGCAAACCCACCCAAGAAAAGAGCACCCCTAGAGTCCTGGGGGCCCCCCTGCCCAATGCTTCTCCCAGGAACTACCTTGTTAGGCATTTAAGAACCAGTGAGGTTGAGGTCTGGAAGGGGTCTGGTTGAGCCGTAGAAAAAAATATGTGATTCTATCCTTGACACTGCTTTGTTCTAGCCACGTGGTTTGCCTGTCCAAGCCTCAGCTTCCCCGTCTGTCAAATGGGCACACAATCCTCTCAGGTGGCCCTAAGGGTTGTGTGAGAGGCTGTGGATGGAGAATGTGCTGTGTAGGCACAAAGCACTTGGCCCCCGGAACTCTATGCCCACCCCACGGCCTTCTTACCTGCAGATAGGCTTCTGCCCCTGTGTTCACCCTGTACCTCTCATTCCTCTGAGGCAGGGCAGGGTTTAATAGGTGTCTCAGATAACCAGGCCTGATATAGCTGGAAGTCAGGTGGTGATAGGACTCCAGGCTCAGCCATCCATCCAGCCTCACCTCCTGTCCCTGGAGGTGCCACGTCCTAGATCCTCTTTGAGCCAAACTGTGCCCACCAGTGCTTCTAGTTGAATCTCCCTGGGAGTCAGGGTCATTTCCAAGGTATCCAAGTTAACATTCCTTTTTTTTTTTTTAAATTGAGGGGATATTCACCTAACCAAAAATTAATCGTTTTATCTTATTCAATTAATTAATTAAAATTTTTTGGGAGGCACCTGTGACTCAGCGAGTAGGGTGCTGGCCCCATATACCGAAGATGATGGGTTCAAACCCGGCCTCAGCCGAACTGCAAAAACAGAAAAATAGCCAGGCGTTGTGGCGGGCGCCCATAGTCCCAGCTACTTGGGAGGCTGAGGCAAGAGAATCGCCTAAGCCCAGGAGTTGGAGGTTGCTGTGAGCTGTGTGACGCCACAGCACTCTACCGAGAGCAATAAAGTGAGACTCTGTCTTTACAAAAAAAAAAAAAATTATAAAATTTTTTTGAGACATTCTCACTCTGTTGAGAATGTTGACATGTCACCCTGGGTAGAATGCTGTGATGTAATAGCTCACCTCAAACTCTTGGCCTCAACTGATCCTCTTGCCTCAGCCTCCCAAGTAGCTAGGACAAGTGCCCGCCACAGCACCTGGCTAGTTTTTCTATATTTATATTTAATTTACAATTATTTGTCCATGTAATTATTGAAACAGAGTCTCACTTTGTCACCCTCAGTAGAGTGATGTGGCATCACAGCTCACATCAACCTCACACTTTTGGGCTCAAGTGATCCTCTTGCCTCAGCCTCCCAAGCTGAGATTATAGGTGCCCTCCACGATGCTCAGCTGGTTTTTCTGTTTTTAGTAGAGACCAGGTGTTGTTCTTGCTCAGGCTGGTCTAGAACTCATGAGCTCAGGCAATCTACTCGCCTCAGCCTCTAAGAGTGCTAGGATTACAGGTGTGAGCTACCAAGCCTGGCCTTATTTTATTTTTTCATTTTTTACTTTTATATTAACAAAGTTCTAGCCAATAATTAACTATTTAAAGTGAAGAATTCACTGGCATTTAAGACATTGACAATGTTGTACAACCACCACCTCTGTCTCACCCAAACTCTTTCCATCACCCCTAAAGGAAGCTCCACACTCCCCAGTTATCCTCTCTCCCTGTTGCCAGCCCTAGGCAACTCCTTATCTGCTTTCTGCCTTGGTGTGTTTGCCTGTTCTGGGCATTTTATATAAATGGAATCATACCGCGTACAGCCTTATATATCTGGCTCCTTTCGAGGTTTGTCCAAGCCGCAGTTTGTGTCATCTACATAATATTCTAGTGCATGGGGCCGGGCATGGTGGCTCACACCGATAATCCTAGCACTCCGGGAGGCTGAAGTGGATGGATTACTTGAGCTTAGGAGTTTGAGACCAGTGTAAACAAGAGTGAGACACTGTCTCCACTAAAAATAGAAAAATTATCCAGATGTGGTAGCAGGCACCTGTAGTCCCAGCTGCTTGGGAGGCTGAGACAGGAGGATTGCTTGAGCACGGGATTCGAGGCTGCTGTGAGCTATGACACCATAGCAGTCTACTCAGGGCAACAGAGTGAGACTCTGACTCTGTCTCAAAAAAAAACAAAAAGAATTCTAGGGCATAGGGAGACCACATTCTCTGTATCCAGTCATGGACATTTGGGGCAAGTCTCATTTTAAATAAACAAAGCTTGTTATTTGAAGGTCACTGGAGCTTCTCACTGGAGACCAGGAAGAACTAAGTGGCCAGTCCTGATGGAATGGAAGTGGGCCCCAGCAGGAAGAGTCTATGGAAGTCCTGCTGTCTAGAAGACACCCTCAATACCTCTCAGCTTTCTTTTGCCAGCCTCTGGGTCTTTGCTTATCATTTTTGGGTAAGACAGTGGATAGCCACCTGACCCCTCTGGCCCAATCCGCCATGATAGAGGGGCAGGAGCAGGGTCATGCCTAAAAATTAGAGCTTCCAGGGACCCCACTGGCCAATCTCTGGGAAGGGTCCTGGACTGAGTGAGTGCCCCAGAAAGTATGGACTATACAGGCTTTAAGTCTGACTTGTGTGCTGCAGAGGGTGGAAACTTCTGTACAGGTATTCATGGATTGATTGCAAAGACAGATAGTATGAGCTCCTTTTTGTATCCTGAAAAGGTGGTCCATGACATACACAGGCTGGAGTCTGGAGTACCCTGCCCAGGCTGACCTTCTTGGGTGTCTTGTCCCCGTCTCTTCATTGTCCCCCTCCCGTGGCTTCAGCTGTACTTCCTTACCGAGCCCCTCTCCAGGCAGGGATTGTTAGAATGGCCATGTGCACCAGGCACTCACATGCACTCATTAGCTAGATGCTTTGCACATGTTAGCTCTTTTAGTTGTCACTGGAACTCTATGAAGCAGGTGCCATTATTATTATTATTTTTTTTTTTTTTTGAGACAGAGACTCAAGCTGTCACCCTGGAGAGAGTGCTGTAGCATCACAGCTCACAGTAACCTCCAACTCCTGGGCTCAATCAATTCTCCTGCCTCTGCCTCCCAAGTAGCTGGGAATACAGGTGCCCGCCACAACACCCAGGTATTTTTTGGTTGCAGCCGTCATTGTTGTTTGGCAGGCCGGGGCTGGATTCGAACCCTCCAGCTCAGGTGTATGTGGCTGGAGCCTTAGCCGCTTGAGCCACAGGCAGCGAGCCAGCAGGTGCCATTCTTATCCCTTGTTTACAGATGAGGAAACAGAGACACAGGTTAAATAATTGTCTCAAGGTAATAGTGTGAGAAAGGGGGGAAGTAAGTGGATGCCTGGGCAGAGTGGGGACAAGAGAATGCCTGGCCCCTTATTACCTGGAAAATGAGAGCAGGAGAATGGTTGAGAATGGCTTCCTCCTCCATGTGAAACCCAGCATGGGTAGTGCTTAGCACGGAGCTCTGCATACTCGGGTGCCTGATCTGTGGTCCCTGTGACTGTTATTCAGGGATTTGATCTGAGCAGCATCAGCATCAGCCATCACCAGAGCCCCGTAGGAACATGGGGGTCTGAGTTTAGAGTCTGTGGGAAAGAGGAGGATCCCTGTCTAGCCATGGCAGGGCCAAAAGGCAAAGCAACAACATGGATGAATCTTTATCATCATGCTACGTGGGAGGAGGCAGGTACAAAAGACCACATATTGCGTGATTCCATCATATGAAATGTTCAGAATAGTCAAGTCAGTAGAGACAGAAAGTAGCTCAGTGGTTTCTAGGGGCTCAGGAAGACAGGACTGGGATGTGACTGCTAATGGGGGGTTCCTTTTGGAGGGATCGATGTATGAATGAAATGCCATTGAATTGTAACCATTGATATTGTTACGTGTATTTTACCACAAAAACAAAACAAAGCAGAGATTGGCAGAGTTAGTTAAAACAAACAACCATAGCCAAGCTTGGTGGCACTTACCTGTAGTCATAGCTACTCAGGAGGCTGAGGCATGAGGACTGCTTGAGACCATGAGTTGGAGGCTGCAGTGAGCTATGATGATGTCACTACACTCTAGCCTGAGTAACAGAGAGAGATGCTTTCTCAAAAAAACAAAAACAAAAACAACCCAACCCCCAAATATAATCTGAGTATTATATGCTGCCTATAAGAGACATGCTTTAGATTCAAAGTAGGTTCAACTAGGTTGAACTAGGTTGAAAGTGAAACTAGATTCAACTAGGTTGAAAGTGAAAAGATGCCAACTGATCAGAGATGAATATATATATAGTGAACACAGAGTCTCACTATGTCACCCTGGGTAGAGTGCCGTGGTATCATAGCTCACAGCAACCTCCAACTCTTGGGCTTAAACAGTTCTCTTGCCTCAGCCTCCTGAGTAGCTGGGACTACAGGTGCCCGACTAATTTTTTAGTTGCAGTTTAGTTTAGTTGCAGTCACTGTTGTCTAGCAGGCCCAGACTGGTTTCAAACCCACCAGCTTCGGTGTATGTGGCTGATGCCGCAACCACTGTGCTAAAGGCACCGACCCTAGATGATGAATATTTTAAAAATAAAATAAAATAGGCTGGGCCCCCGTAGCTCAGTGGTTAGGGCGCCAGACACATGCTCCAGGGCTGGTGGGTTCGAGCTCAGATAGGGCCTGCTAAACAAACAAAAGAAAATTGCTGAGCATTGTGGTGGGCGCCTGTGGTCCCAGCTACTAGAGAGGCTGAGGCAAGAGAATTGCTGTGTTGGGGTTGGAGGTTGCTATGAGCTATGACACAACAGCACTCTACCAAGAGTGACAAAGTGACACTTCATATCAATTACAAAATAAAATAAAATAAAAATAGAAGGAAAAAGGCTAGAAAAAGATATTCCATACATGCAGTAACCAGAGAGACTGGAGTCTATCAGACAAGTAGGGCAGGGTGCATGGCTCAGGCCTGTAATCCCAACAGTCTGGAAGGCTGAGGTGGGCTGATCGCCTCAGGAATTGGAGAACAGTCTGAGCCAGAGTGAGACCCTGCCTCTAAAAATATCTTGGTCAGGGTGGTGGCCGTGGCCTAGTGGGTAGGGCGCTGGCCCCATATACTGAGGGTGGCGGGCTCAAACCCAGCCCTGGCCAAACTGCAACAAAAATATAGCCGGGCATTGTGGAGGGCACCTGTAGTCTCAGCTACTCGGGAGGCTGAGGCAAGAAAATCACCTAAGCCCAGAAGTTGGCAGTTGCTGTGAGCTGTGATGCTGCAACATTCTACCAAGGGCGATAAAGTGAGACTCTGTCTCTACAAAAAAAAAATATATACATATATATTTTATATATATATCTGGGCCCTGTGGCATGTGCCCGTAGTCCCAGCTACTTGGGAGGCTGAGGCAAGAGAATCGCTTGAGCCCAGGAGTCTGAGGTTGCTGTGAACTATGACGCCCTGGCGCTCTACCGGGGGGCGACAAAGTGAGACTCTGTCCCTCCCCCGCCCAAAAAAAGATAGACTTTAAGACAAAATTGTTACTAGAGACCAGCCTGCTAGGGTGGCTGAAGGCCGGCAGGACAGGTGGACTTCAATATCCAGGGCACCAACTCCACAGGGGCCTGCCCCATTGGGCGAAGGCTTCTAGAATGCAGCAGTACTCTGCGCAGCTCAGCAGGGTAAACTGCCCAGCTTATGAAAAGGGCTCATGGACAAGTTCAGACCTGGCTGTGCTTTGAGGCCTTCTGAGGACTATCTGTGCCACTAAGGAA
>CAUYRH010163029.1:0-14098 GCA_963574655.1 Perodicticus potto | reverse complement strand
TTGATTTAGCAATAAAGTATATGTATCTAAACAGTTAAAAAAAAATACGGATACTACTAGTTACTTCCCAGGTTGGTGCAAAAATTAAGTAAACTAATTTACGTGAAGCTCCTAGTCTGGGCT
This sequence comes from Perodicticus potto, assembly GCA_963574655.1. NCBI lineage: Eukaryota > Metazoa > Chordata > Mammalia > Primates > Lorisidae > Perodicticus > Perodicticus potto. The sequence goes on along the minus strand of CAUYRH010163029.1, from coordinate 13,975 downwards.
GGTACGTTCACATTTAGTAAATGTTTGTTCTCTTCCCATCGTGGCCCCTTCATTAAGACACTCATCAGTTCAAGAGACAACAAAGCAAGTCAAATGTGTGAAAAAGCAAAAAGAAAATGGGGTTTATGAAAGCCCTTTTATATGCTAGACACTTTACTAGTTCTTAGGGTGGGTGTAGGGATTGACACAGAGCCCTTACCCTCCAGTTTTGGCCGGGCTGGGTTTGAACCCACCACCTACGTATATGGGGCTGGCACCCTACTCCTTGAGCCACAGGCGCCGCCCTACGCCCTTACCTTCCAGGAGTTTACAAACTAGCACGCCAACCCCATAAACTACTGAATGCTGGTGATGTGTGAGAAGAGCCACATAAGCAAAGGCAAAGACACAAAGCCTTGGGAATTTAGAAAGAGGAGGGAGGAGGGATGCATGAAGACAGCTGTGACTCTTGTGGCCAGAGAAGAGGCATTGTGACTTCCGAGAATGGGCAGGATTTTGAGAAGCAGAGGTAAAACAGAACATAAGTGGGGGGAGGGGGGTGGCTCTTGTATGGCTTGTCCAAAGGCAGACTCAGGAAGGACGTAGGATACTAATCAATACAGGAAAATATGCTTTCAGACTTCGGAGTAGAGGATCTAAGGTGGCTGCAAACTCTCAGCTGTTCCTCCCACTGAGAGGTAGAGCCTGTCCCTTGTCTAGGAAGGCTCAGTTTAACCAACAGAATGCAACATAGGAAGCCATGTGACTTCTGAGGCGAAGGCGTCAGAAGCCCGGAAGTTTCCACTTGGGTCTCTCGGAATGCTCCCTCATGAGAAAGACATTCTCTCTTGTGAACCAACTGCCTCACTGAGGGCCACCCAAGCCACTTGGAGAGGCCACATGTGGATACTCTGGGTGACAAGCCCCACTGAGCTCCCAGAAGACAGCCAGCATCACCTTCCAGCCATGTGAGGAGCCTCCTTGGCTGTCCAGCTGGTCCAGCCTTCCGAGGACTGCAGGGGCAGGAGACAACCCAAGCAAGGACCCATCGGAGCCCAGTTAACCCAGAGTACCCCGAGATGTAATAGTAAATCCTTATTAAGGCCACTAGATTTGGGGTGATCTCCTATGCAGAACAGAACGCCAGGTCTCTACTTCACTAACCTGGGTTGTTACTAACACTGAAAATGGAAGAGCAAAGAGGTGAGAAGAGAGGGAATTATGTGTCGAGAGAGGGAAAGGGAGGGGTCAGTTAAACTCTCCCACTATCCTCTAGCTCCCCTCGGCCCTTCCCAACATGATGCCAGATCTATGTAACTCATAATTCAATTTATCCCCAGGGAAATAACAAGGGGAAAAATCAGTACATATAAAGACGTTTATAGCAGAGCTATTCATAATAGCAACAAATTGGAAACAACCCAAATTCTTAGTTATGAGAGAAAAGTAATACAGCAATGGAGTAACGTGACAGGATTACTTATAACGACTTCAAATGACAAATTTACAGACAATTGTCATACCTGGGGGTGCTTGCATAAAATAACATTAGACAAAAAAGAAATGCATGACATAGACCAATAGCTACACGCTAATTACAATTATGTAAAAACATGAAGAATGAGCAGGACACGTGAACTAGGCATAGAGTTGAACGTGTACTTAACCCTTTGTAGGCAAAGTTGATTAAGTACCACGTACCACTTCAATCTCACAAATTCTAAAAATGGAGTCATGACTGCATGGGAATTGGAAGAAGACAGTATTTTGGAAGACTGGAACATGCTCTCTTGTACTCAGGGAATTTGAGTAGAATCCCATGCCCAGGGTGGGGGGCGGACGGGGAGAGAAGGGTGGGCTGGATGACAAGGAGGGAGTGAGCAGGAGGGGCTGTGGCATCTCCCCAGCGGGGTAGCTGAATGTTAGAAAACAAACCCCCTGTGTTTGCTGACACAGTGCAGGGAGGAGGACTCACAAAAGCCACCCATTATCCCATAATTATTGTCTCTCTCGTGCCTGCAATTAACGGCTGTCTGAGAGGCGGCTGCTGGGGTAAATAAATGTTCGCCCGCATTAGAGTCAATCAGCCAGCTGAAGCGCCAATTAACAAGCCCACTGCAGAGACACTCCCGTACCAGCTCAACTGCAGAGAGAAAGGGATGAGCCAGGGTCGCACAAATCCTGGGCAAACTCCTACCCCAGAAGCAGGGAAGGGATGCTCACACAACATCCCGAGTCCCAGGGAGAACCCAGCCATGCCTCAAATCAGCCACACTGGGCAAGTAGGTTTTTTGATCCCCAATGCCGCTGTGTCAGAGGCGTCTGTGTGTGTTCATGTTAGCTAGCAATGTTCCTGGGAGCTGCCATGGCTCCGGAGTGGAGCAGCCCTCGGCCTGTGGGCTTTTCCACAGGGAAAGAGAGGCAAGAAGCACGGTCACCTCCAGAGTCATAGAAGGAAAGAAACAGAGGGCAAAAGAGGAATTGGACAGGGAACCAGTTGACCGCCTGAAATGCTACCCTGGCTTTTGGCTATTTTTCTCAAGCAGTGAGCTAAGAAACAGAGAAGGAGAAGTCAAAGGTGATTCTTTTGTCCAGAGGAGATGGGTGGGAGAGCAAGCGGCTGACAGGCGGCATCCCACCTCCTTTCCTAGGGATTTGGAGAGGACACTGAGTGTGGCCTACAGTCCTGCACAGCACACTGAGCGCCCACCAGTGACCTCTCCTCTGTCATAGACTGCAGCCAGCAGGGCTTAGGCTGCAGGACAAGAGGCCCTGGAATATGTATCCCAGGCTGCCGGGAAGCCTCTGGAGGCAGATCGTGTTTGCAGAAAGCTCCTTGCTCTCTACTTGGAGAGCTTTGTAAAAATACTGATGCCTGGATGCCCTGAATCAGGGCCTGTGGTGAAGAGAGGCCCAAGAACATGCATTTCTTTAAAGTGCCCCGGAGCACGCTATGACTACTCCAATTTCCTCAATTACAGATAAAGAACCTGGCTCAGTGCCTGTAGCTCAAGCGGCTAAGGTGCCAGCCACATACACCAGAGCTGGCGGGTTCGAATTCAGCCCAGGTCGACCAAACAACAATGACAACTACAATGAAAAAATAGCCAGGCGTTGTGGTGGGCGCCTGTAGTCCCAGCTACTTGGGAGGCTGAGGCAAGAGAATTGCTTAAGCCCAGGAGTTGGAGGTTGCTATGAGCTGTGATGCCAGGGCACTCTACCCAGGGCGAGAACTTGAGGCTCTGTCTCAAAAAAAAAAAAGAGAACCAATAGTCTGGGCTTTTAATAACCAACCAAAGAAGGCAAAGCCAGTAGAGAGCAGAGACAGAGTTAGAACGAGCTCCTGTGTTTGCTGGCTGAATAAATGAATGAGCCTACAAGGGAGCACCACAGCAGTCTGCTCTTGACCCTGGTAGGGTCCACATTTTTTACCCATGACTCTCACAAAGACTTGGAAGGCATGGCTATCAGAATTGCTTCTTTCAAAGCAGGGAGGGATGGCTGAGACACATAGGACAGAATTGGAATTGCATACATTGAAACAATAGCCTAACATTAACAAAAGGACATAGATCAGAAATGTAAAACTCAACATTTAACATTTAAAAGATTCCAGTTGTACATGTAACTCAGAGGTTTGAAATATATATGCTCAAATGCACGTTACTAATAAAATAAAGAAAATGGAATACAATCTGTATTTTTTAAATAGATAAGTGCTTTTTTTTTTTTTTTTTAGAGACAGAGCTCACTTTGTCACCCTTGGTAGAGTGCCCTGGCATCACAGCTCACCGCAACCTCCAGCTCTTGGGCTTAGGTGATTCTCTTGCCTCAGCCTTCTGAGTAGCTGGGACTACAGGTGCCCGTCACAATGCTCAGCTATTTTTTTGTTGCAGTTTGACCGGGGTCGGGTTCGAACCCACCACCCTCGGTATATGGGGCCAGTGCCCTATTCACTGAGCCACAGGCGCCACGCTGCATAAGTGTTTTATAAAAATCTTACTATGAGCTAGGCTTGGTGGCAGTGGCACATGCCCATCCCAGCTACTCAAGAGACTGAGGTAGGAAGATTGCTTGAACACAGGAGTTTGAGACCAGCCAGGGTAACATTATGAGACTTACCTAAAAAAAAACCCTTGGCTTGGCGCCTGTAGCTTAAGCAGCTAAGAAGCCAGCCACATACACCAGAGCTATGTGTGCATATTGCAAGGGGACATGTCAAATCTATTAAGAGTAAAGTATAAATGTCTTAACACAACAATTAAGTAAGTGAGGTGAAGGCTATGTTAACCAGTTTGATGTAAGCACTTCAAACTGTATATAAAATCAGCACATTGTACCCCATAAATGCATTAATGTACACAGTTATGATTTAATAAAAAAAAAGAAAAGAAAGAGAGAAGCCTCCTCCCTCTCCCTTCAACCCCTCATTTCATCTCTACCCCAACTTGAACAATTTAGGACTTCTCAATTTTTTTTTTAGAGACAGAGTCTCACTTTATCGCCCTCGGTAGAGTGCCGTGGCATCACAGCTCACAGCAACCTCCAGCTCTTGGGCTTAGGCGATTCTCTTACCTCAGCCTCCCAAGTAGCTGGGACTACAGGCGCCTGCCACAACACCCGGCCATTTTTTTGTTGCAGTTTGTCTGGGGCCGGGTTTGAACCTGCCACCCTTGGTATATGGGGCCAGTGCTCTACTCACTGAGCCACAGGCGCTGCCCAGAGCTTCTCAAATTTTAATATGCATATGGATCATGCAGAGGTTCTTATTAAAACATAGATTCTGGGCTGGGCACAGGGGTTCATGCTGGTAATCTTAGCAGTTTGGGTGACTGAGGTAGGAGGATTACTTGAGACTAAGAGTTCAAAATCAGCCTGAGCAACACAGCAAGACACTCATCTCTATTTAAAAAAACAAAAACATGGGCGGCAGCTGTGGTTCAGTGGGTAGGGCACTAGCCCCATATACTGAGCTGAGGCAAAAGAATCACTTATGCCCAGGAGTTGAAGGTTACTGTAAGCTGTGACGTCACAGCACTCTACTGAGGATGATAAAGTGAGACACTGTCCCTAAAAACAAAACAAAAAACCATAGATTCTGATTCAGTAAGTTGGAGTGAGGCCTGAGATTCTGCCTTTCTTTTCTTTTCTTTTCTTCTTGTGCTGTGGCATCACAGTTCACAGCAACCTCAAACTCTTGGGCTTAAGCAATTCTCTTGCCTCAGCCTCCCAAGTAGCTGGGACTACAAGCACCCACCACAACACCTGGCAATGTTTTTGTTTTTTTTTTAGAGACAGAGTCTCACTTTGTCACCCTTGGTAGAGTGCCGTGGCATCACAGCTCACAGCAACCTCCAGCTCCTGGGCTTAGGTGATTCTCTTGCCTCAGCCTCCCGAGTAACTGGGACTACAGGTGCCCGCCAGAACACCTGGCTATTTTTTTTTTTTTTTGGCCAGGGCTGGGTTTGAACCCACCACCTCCAGCATATGGGGTAGACGCCCTACTCCTTTGAGCCACAGGAGCTGCCTAACACCTGGCTATTTTTTTGTTGCAGTTTGGCCGGGGCTGGGTTTGAACCCGCCACCATTGGTATATGGGGCTGGCGCCTTACCCACTGAGTCACAAGTGCCACCCATGCCTGGTTATTTTTAGAGATGAGTCTTGCTCTGGTTCAGGCTGTGAGCTCAGGTAATCCACCCACCTTGGCCTCCCAGACTGCTGAGATTACAGGCATGAGCCACTGTGCCTGACCAGATTCTGCCTTTCTAACAAGCTCCCAGGTGATATGGATGCTGTCGGACTTTGAAGAACATGGATTTGGAGGGGGTGGCGCCTGTGGTTCAGTGGGTAGGGTGCTGGCCCCATATACCGAGGGTGGCAGGTTCAAACCCAGCCCCAGCCAAACTGCAACAAAAAAATAGCCAGGTATCATGGTGGGCACCTGTAGTCCCAGCTACTCGGGAGGCTGAGACAAGAGAATCACCTAAGCCCAGGAACTGGAGGTTGCTATGAGCTGTGTGACGCCAGGGTACTCTACCAAGGGCAATAAAGTGAGATTCTGTCTCTACAAAAAACCAAAACAAACAAACAAAAAGAACAAGGAGCCGGAGTATCCCATAGGCCTACCTGTGAAGATGGGCACCCCGAATATGCTTTGGGAGCCTGTGCCCCTTCCCTTAGGGCCTAGGAACTTCAAGAAATGGAGAAGCTAGAGTTAGAGGTAAGGAAGTTCCCAACAGTATATGCTAAGCTCACTTGATAAGCAAATGCATCGAATGAGCAAAGAAGAATGAAAGAGACCCACTGAAAGAAAGAAAAGGCTCTTGGGGAGGAGAATTTTATTTTAGCCCAGTGTGGGTCAAGAGATTTTCCAAATAGAACACCAGATCACAGAACGGCATTATAAAAAGGACTCAACTACATCAATGAGAGTTCATATGTGTTTGGAACCAATGTGGAGAGAACCTTTGGGCTCCCCTTGACACTGACCTTCCCTCTAACTCAGAGCACGTCTTTTGTGCAGGATTGGGGAGATCTAAGCCTGACAGCTGTCCATGGGAAAACAACCTGAGGGTTTCAGGACAATGAGCTCAATTCAAACACCCATGATTTGCAAATTTAATCTGACATGGGCATTAAAGTCCCATGGAACAGACCACATCTAGAGTATTATGTTCAATTCTGGGCAGTTTATTTCAAGAGAAGATTAAAAACTACCATGTACTTACTGAGTTGCCTTTAGTTGCCAGGCTAGTACTATTCTAGGCTTTTTACATGTATTAATTTATTTAATCCTCTCAACTCCATGAGATTCAGTATCATCATCACTCATTTCACAGATGAGGACACCAAGGCTCAGAAAAGTAAAGGATTATAACCAGGGTCACACAGCTGGTGAGTTTGGAGCCACATATAAACCCAGGCAGACGGACGACAGAGACTATATTTTTCACAGTGTGTCATATGGTCTCTTGATACTTGTCTGACTCTTGAAATGATGACAAACACATAAGCCTAGAAAAACATGGCCAGGATATAAAACTGGTACCAAAGTGTGGACGTTAGAAGAAAAGTTAAGTTCAGCATTACAGAAGGGTATAAGGTGACGTTATCCAACAATAGAAAAAGTTACTTCACGGAGCAGTGGTGCTAGACACTGGGGGCCTTCAAGTGTGTGGCTGGTTGATCACATGCCTGGGACACTGAAAAGGCAGCTGCTCTTTGGGAGGCAAGTTTAACCAAATGAAAGATTACTTCCAAGGCTGAGACTTTACACCTCTCATCCTGTCTTGGTCTCTCCATCTGGAAAAATAGACTCTAACACCAGGAGCATAGTGTTTATGACAAGCTACATTTAGCCAGAATTTGCCCACCAATTCTGGTTTGAGTGATGGAGAGAAAGTAACAGCAATGCCAAGACTAAAACTTGGCCAGGATGCCAATAAATTGAGCCAAAAGAAGGATTGTAGGAAATATGCAAATGAGCTGCTACTGACACCTCCTTGCTCCCCTGACCTGTTCTCTCATGAGGTTTTTGTGGGAGTGATAAACTCCTCCAAGGTGGCTAAAAATGGCTCTCTCCCTCTCAAGAAAATATTAAAAATATATGGAATTGGTTCGGCACCTGTAGCACAGTGGTTACAGTGCCAACCACATACACTGAGGCTCGCGGGTTCAAACCCAGCCTGGGCCAGCTAAAACAACAATGACAACTGCACCAAAAAAACAGCCGGGCGTTGTGGTGGGCGCCTGTAGTCCCAGCTACTTGGGAGGCAAGAGAATCACGTAAGCCCAAGAGTTTAAGGTTGCTGTGAGCTGTGACAGCATTGCACTCAATCAAGGGCAACATAGTGAGACTCTGTCTCTCTCTCTCTATATATATATATATAATCTATTATAAAATACAATAGAGGCTCAGTGTTTCCTGACTCAAATTATTCTGTGGACCGGCACCACGTCTACATTATCGGATGACCCTGGAAGTGAGTGACAAAGCAAAGTCTCCAAGGAGGAAGGCAGAGAAGGATGACCGGATACGATCAAACTCCATCCTGCAAATCCCTCAGCCAGCAACTAGATAACAGCGAGCCTGGCTCTGAGCCAGAAAATGGAGAACTGATATGAAATCTCAGCCTAGGAAAAGATCCAGGCTGAGAGCCACGTCATATCTAGAGTACTCTCACCCCCTCCCCACGCACAATGGCTGGGGAAGGTACGGAAGGGACTCGTCAAGCACCAGCTATTTCAAAGCGCTATGCTAATTGCTGTGGGAGATACAAATTTATCAGAAAGACATATGTGGACAGAGTATTTCAGGACAACTTCTATTTCCAACTGGCTGTTTCAGTCAATTAAAGGACACTTTTAAAAATGTAACTTAATAGGCGTTGATGACTTTGGCTTCCCAGTTGGTTCTGACAACACCAAATTTGGAAGATGCTGGGCCCAGTTGGGATGCTTCCTTTTGAGATTCAAGACAATCTTTCTGTGGTCTAGACACTCTCTAAGTCTCCACGCGCCTCACCACGCTACCTCCTTTCCGCCAGACTTTCCTAATAAGGAAGCCAGAACAGCATAGCCAGACGCAGCCCAGCAGAAGGTCTGAGCTTCACCCCATCCCTGAGGCTTCCTCTCTCAGACCCTCAGCCCCACTCCCTCTGAGGTTTGTCTCCACTCACAAGCCCTCCACACTCCCACCCCTGTTGCAGGTTTCTTCAGAGCTCTGTTCCCCCCTCTTCTTCCCGCTCTCTTCAGATCTGGGTGTGCCACCGTGAGGCAGGTCTCACAAGATCCATCTCCATCCGCCCTCTGACTTGGGGTCAGCTCCACCCACAGCACAGGTCCTGGGGAGCTGGAGGAGGAGGGGCACTCCAGCATTACCCTGAACAGCACAGCAGGGTCTGCAGTGACTTCTCCTGTCCCCCCATCTCTCACCACTATGTTTTGTCCCCCCCACACACACACAAAGCCACTAGAGCAAACAAACTCTCCTTTCTCTACTGGAGAGTTCTCAGCCCGCCGAGTCACTGGACCTAAATGGTGAGGGAAAGTCAGCTCGCCCCAGCTTCCCAGTTGCTACCCATGTTCACGTCTAAACACACACAGGGAAAGCGACCTCTATACTAGGGATAGCGAGGAAGAACAGAAAGGTATAGGGCGGAGTATAGAGGAGAGAAGAAAATGAGTTAAGCCCAACCTGCTAGCTGCCACCAGGTAGTCAAATGGGTATAAACGGGGGCACTGACCTTCTGGATTCAGAGAAGTCCCGTCCTGCAAAAGGTAAGTATAGTTGCCTCATTAGACATCCCCTCCCTGGCAGCATGTGGGAGAAGGGAGAGGTAAGGATGGCACTGGGTATGGTCCCTAGTTCTGCCTCCACACCAGCTCTGTCTCTAAGCCTCAGCTTCCTTGTGACTTTCTTTCTGCACAGTCTGAAGGGCCCCCTTGATTAGACCAGAGCAGCTGACAGGCCCTCCCTAGATGCAATATGAACACAAGAGTAACAAACACTCTCACCAGAGGAGATGCTTCTACCACCTGCCTCTTCTAAGACGGGGTCTGGGCACCTGGGGCTATCGGTGGTGCATGACACAGTGGAGTCAAACAAATAATCACACTCCCCATCTCCATTATCTTACTGCCCACATCCACGTTCTTTTCACACAAAGAGCAGGAAGAGGGCTCAAGCAGGACACGTGGAAACATCTGTAAATTCCAATTCTGGTTCTTCCCCATTTCCCAGTATGGCCTAGAGTAAGTAGCCCACCATCTTAGAAATGGATTCTTCATGGGTAAAAAGGGGTAATCAACAATCACCCTGTTCCCAAACCATAGGAGAATCCATTAAAAAAAAAAATCCCCCTGGACAAGCTGGGGAGAAGACAGTGTATTGGGTGGATATAAAGCAAAACATTGATAAGGGGATTAGGGGTTCCTACAAGAAAGACACTCACCCAGTTTCATAGCATGAATGAGGTCATCTTCAGGAACTGGGCACAACCTCATCACCCTCTGGCACAACCCTAAGGTGCTGATTCTCTCCTTTTACCAGAAACCCACAATCTCCCCAGTCTTTCTTCATCCCCAGGAGACAGAAATGTATACCCCACTTGAATCCCGGTAGAACTCCTAGTCACACACATCGATTGCCCTGGCCTGACATGTTACAAATGCACCGAGAGCCCGAAATATCAAATCAAGGGCCTGGACAAGATGCCCTCTGACTGCTCTCAATTTTACAGTTGGAAGTGTGGCCGCTCAAAGCAATGGGTGCTGAGTCAACTAACAAGAGCGGCAAGGACACAGCTCCCCACCCAACAGCAAGTCCCAGTCACTCCACCCCCCAGCCCTCCCTGCGACAAGGTGAGAGGGATACACCCGAACAGAAAGGAAACGCCTCTCAGCTATCAATACCTTGTCCATTCTTCTGTTTGCCAAGGGCAAAGTCCCTGGGAAGGGAGGGAACAGCACCATCTACTAAGTGCCCCCACGTAAGAGAGTGGACTGAACGGGTCCTGAGAGAATGACAAATAGGCTGCATCCACACAGCATTTTCCGGTAGAAAATGGAACAGAGCAGTGCGCGTTCCATCACACGCTCCCGATTCCTAGTCCAGCCTTACCTTTAATTTATCACGATAAATATTCCTAGGGTCAGTGTTCTGCCTGAGTATTCGCGAGCCATTCTGCCCCTCCCCCTCCAGCTACTCCTAACCTCAACCACCTGGTGCCAAGATTCCCTCCAACTCCCCCATCCCACAGCTGACCTTAGCCCGTGGTCAAGGCCACACTTGGCAGGCCTCCTGCTGACTGACAAATCCATAGTCAGAAGGAGATAGACAATGAAAAACTGGCTTCTCTGGGGACTGCTTTAAGGCTTTCCCGTCAGAAATACTTGCCAGAAGCCTGAGACCTTTAGGCATGGCCCCAGGACCCTGGCACAGAACCAGCCCACTCGGCAACCAGAAAAGCTTGTCCTGAAGGGTGAGCTTCAGCCGCGCAGCCAACTCCACGCTTTCCTCCCCTGACTTATGCCCCTCACACAGTGGGGCTCAAGTTTTGGCTCTAGTTGCTGCTCTCTGTGGCTCTGCACAAGTTGCATAACCTCTGCGACTCAGTCACCTCACGGACAGGACACATGGAAGGGGAGAGAGGCTTGAGGTCCTGTACACACCTGAGGAGCTGCAGTGTTTCTCAAACTAGGAGTGACCCACCTTGAACGTGAAATAAAGCTGAAGGGCCACGACTATCTTTAATATACATACATATGTATTATATTTAATATATATACATACACACGCTTAGAATATACCAGACAGGACCAGAATATAACAAGAAACATACACAATAAAGGTAACGTGTTGCTGGATTGGGATAAAAAATACATTTCTACTGCTTCCATTAGGACTTAGATTCAAAATTTTCTCGCTATTTCCCCAGCTGCTTTCTACTCTCAGCAGATTGGGATGGTAAAGTCCTTAGGGTAAGGGCCATGTCTCTGATTCTGCCCAGCACCATCCCCTGCTCAGGCAGGGTTGGGCTCAGACCACAGTGGGCGTCCTAAGCAAACTGTTCCCTGGCTGGAAAGCACCCACCAAATAGAAAATCAATGTGAGAGGAGAGGAGGGGAACCTGCCCTTGGCAGCACCAGGCACTGTCCCAAACATTGGCCTCCACGTTACAGATGAGGAAACCAAAGCTCAAAGAGATTAAGTTGTCCCGGAGAGAATGAGGATTGAGATACGGGTTTGGATGGTCCCTGGCTTTCCCTACTGGACCCCACTGCCTTTATTGCTGCTTGGGGGAGCACATGCACCACCCCATCAGATCTTCCAAACATCCTGAGCTGGTCAAGATAACTCACAACACAAAACACACACACACACACACACACACACACACACACACATACACACACACGCAGGGTCGGAAACAACATTCTTTCCTACCTGCCTTTCTCTGGCTTTCCCAGTCCCATGAGGGAGAGCGGAGAGGGCTGTGCTGGGGGCATCTGAGATTTGTCTTCCTCCTTGTCCCGCCCTTTCCTTCTCCGCTTCTTTTGAGCCTAAGTCCCCCCTGCTCAGCCCCCTCCCCCAATACCAGCCAACTGGTTACCCGGGCAACCCAGCTGGGAGGCTGCCAGTTACCACGGCAACCCAGCATGGCCGCCAGGCTGCCTTGGTTAGGAAGGTCAGGGGACCAGCCGGGCTGCAGAGCAGCTGGGATGTTGCCGGCAGGACTGTGTATGTGCGGAGGTTGGGGGGGGTGTTCAGGGAGCTACTGTGCCTGAGAGAACCAAATTCCTGCTGTCAGGGGACCACCTTTCAATTTCCCATGAAGCAGGCTCCCCCAACTTGGAGCGTGAAACACAACCTAACCTCCCCGATTCTGTCACCCAATCCAAATCTGACCCCTCCCACCTTTTCAACAGAGTTCCGGTCACCTCACTTCAAGGAAGGTTTCTCAGACCGAGCAGCAACAGGCTGTCACTCAGCATACCCCCTGGGCCCTCTTACCCTCCTCCCTTTCTGAGCATATCTGGGAATTAACATGCATGCAACATGTGTGTCTGTATGCACGCATCACGTATCGTCTAGCCACAAAATGTGTGGGGAACAACAAAGCTAATATTTTCTACGTGTCTTGGGTAGAGTTTCTCAGTTGATCCATAGTAAACATCCCCACTTTGCAGATATAGCAACCGAAACCTAGAAAAGCTAAGGAACTTGTTCAAGACCACTCAGGTATTAAACAGGAGAGCGCAAATGAAGTTGTGTATGAACCAGCTTCTTCCTGAAATTCCTTAAGCTGCTGACTCCTGCTCCTCCCCTCCCAATCAATCACTGGCTGGCTTTAAGGAGACATTTTGAACATCTATTAAAAGATGTTTGGCTCTTTGCCCCTTTGCCTACTTGACCTGGCAGTGGAGACCCGTTTGCTGTCTATGGTGAATGGATCTTGCTCTGTAAGCCTCTATCTTGCTCGTATTCAATAAACTAGAAATCTATCTTTCTCTTCTTCAATAAACTATGTTTCATGCTTTAAAAAAAAAAAGATTATTCAGTGCCAGATTTTTTTCTTTTTTTTGAGACAGAGTCTCACTATGTCACCCTTGGTAGAGTGCTGTGGCATCACAGCTGACAGCAGCCCCAAACTCTCGGGCTTAAGCAATTCTCTTGCTTCAGCCTCCCAAGTAGCTGGGACTACGGGCGTCTGCCACAACACCTGGCTATTTTCCTGTTGCAGTTATCATTGTTGTTTAGCTATCCCGGGCCAGGTTCGAACCTGCCAGCCTGTGTATATGTGGCCGGCGCCATACTCACTGAGCTACAGCGTTGCCAAATGCCAGATGTTTTATTCACATGAATTTATTTCATTTTTGTCCTCACCCCTGTGAAGGAGGCTCCACACATGATGGCTTAGGAAACTGAGCCTCAGAGAAGTTAAGTACCTTTCCCAGCTTAAGGTCACTCCCTAGGAGAAGCCCTACCTGACCCTCCCAGGAGACTATTACTTTCTTTCTTTTGGCCATCAAAATATGCAGCATGTCTCCATCATATATAGGACAACTATTTGCTCAAATTTATTTGCTCCTTACAAGAACATGAATTTAAAAATTCATTTTTGCAACCTAGTGCTGTACATAAAGTCCCAGTGGCCATGGGTGGTACCTGTGATTCAAGGGGTAGGGTGCTAGCCCCATAAATTGGCAGTGGTGGGTTCAAACATGGCCCCAGCCAAAAAAAAAAAAGGGCTCGGCACCTGTGGCTCAACAGGCTGAGGCACCAGCCACATACACCTCAGCTGGTGGGTTCGAATCCAGCCCAGGCCCGCCAAACAACAATGATGGCTGCAACCAAAAAATGGCCAGCCATTGTGGTGGGCGCCTGTAGTTCCAGCTACTTGGGAGACGGAGGCAGGAGACTCGCTTGAGCCCAGGAATTGGAGGTTGCTGTGAGCTGTGATGCCACAGCACTCTATCCAGGGTGACAGCTTG
>CAUYRH010163027.1:0-14628 GCA_963574655.1 Perodicticus potto | reverse complement strand
TTGCTACAGATGGCCTCTGTCAGTTTAAGATTTGTCCCTTGTACACCCATTTTCTTAAGTGTTCTAATCATGAAAGGATGCTGGACATTATCAAAAGCTTTTTTTGCATCAATTGAGAGAATCATATGGACTTTGCTTTTTAATTTTTTTATGTGATGAATTATACTTATATATAATGTATATATGTATGTATAGTTAACCAGCCTTGTGACCCTGGGATAAAACCCACTTTGTCATGGTGTATAATTTATTTGATGTGTTGCTGGATTCTCTTCGCTAGGATCTTGTTGAATATTTTTACATCAATATTCATTAGTGATATTAGTCTATAATTTTCTTTTCCTGTTGGGTCTTTTCTTGGTTTGGGGATCAAGGTGATGTTTGCTTCATAGACTGTGTTGGGTAGTATTCCTTCTTTTCCCATATTTTGAAAAAGGTTAACTAATATAGATACTAGGTGTTCTTTAAAGGTTTGGTAGAATTCTTATGTAAGACCATCTGGTCCTGGAGTATTTTTGGGGGTGGGCAGATTTTGGATTGTTGATGCTATTTCAGAGCTTGACATAGGGCTGTTCAACATTTCCACTTCATTCTGGCTAAGTCTGACGGAACTGGGTCTCAGCCGTGTGGGGTTAACAGTGACTGGGTGTGACAGAGGTGCAAGGTGGGGAAGGAGGCATCAACCTTCTCAGACTGATTTATTTTCTGGGTGGTTCCTTCTGACCTCATGAAGCACTGGAGTAAGTCATACTTGAGCTGCCAGCAGACCATACCTATCTAGTTGCCGGAGACCTTTTGAACTCTCCCATGAGAGTCCAGTGCTGACTGGGACAATTGATTTGGATGTCTTGAACTGGGACAATCACCTGAGGACTATCCAAAGTGGTACCCTGGGTGTGTGGTTGTGGGAGGGTTTCAATTTTCTTCTGCCGTTATTGCCCATGGGGGTGGGGTGACTTAATTGCTGGTATTTCTCCACAGCTGTGACTTCAACCCAGAGTAACTGATTCACTAGTGTAGGACAGAGAACAGCTGAAAACAAGACAGATCCACTTAACCCCACCAAACTAAGTAAATTCCCAGTGTCTCATGCCGTAGCACTGTACAAGTCCTTGGCAAAGCCCTAGGGGAAAAGGTACAGATACCAGTCACAGCTCTTGGATAAGTGGTTGGTTAATCACTACTTCAGGAGCCCTCAACCCAACTTCACCTTATCTGCTCATCTAGCCAAATGGTGTAAAATAATCATGGTTTGGAATCAGCAGAAAAACTCCGGTAATATGAATAACCAGAGTAGATCAACTCCCCCAAAGAATGATATGGCAGACACAACTAAAGATCCCATTCATAAACAGATGGCTGAGATGTCAGAAATTGAATTGAGAATTTGGATCACAAATAAGATTAATAGAATGGAGGTAAAGTTGGACTTAGAAATTCAAGGAGCATTTCAAAATTTATCTCAAGAATTCAATGAGTTCAAAGACAAAATCACCAAAGATTTTGACGCATTGAGACAAGAATTTGCAGGCCTCAAAGATCTGAGAAATACAGGAGAATCCCTCAGTAACATAATGGAACAGGCAGAATAAAGTGTTTCTAACATTGAAGACAAAGCTTTTGAACACACCTACACAGTCAAAGAGGAAGAGAAGTGGAGAGCAAAGACAGATCATTCTCTCAGAGAGCTCTGGATAATTCGAAGAAAACTAATATTCGCCTTGTAGGAATTCCTGAAGATGAAGAGGTGGCTTGAAATGGCACAGAGGCTCTTCTTCATGAGATTATGAAGGAGAACTTTCCAGACATGCCAAGAGATTCTCAAATTCAGATAGCAGACAGATTCAGAACCCCACCACAACTCAACCCAAATAAGACATTACCTAGGCACATTATAAATAATTTCACCAAAGTAAAAAATGAAGGAGAAAATTCTGCAAGTAGCCAGATGTAAGAAAACCATAATCTACTAGGGAAAGAATATAAGAATGACTGAAGATCTCTCTTCTGAAACTTTTCAACCTAGAAGAGGCTGGTCATCAACTTTTAATCTCCTAAAACAAAATAATTTTCAACCTAGGATCCTGTATCCAGCAAAACTGAGTTTCATTTGTGATGGAGAAATTAAATACTTTAATGACATTCACATGTTGAAGAAATTTGCCATAACTAAATCAGCTCTCAAAGATATTATTAGCCTAACCTCCATAATGACCAGCACAATTCTCCACCACAAAAGTAAACTCACTCAGAAACTTTTGATCAAATTCCAACTTCCATAGTGGTCATAGGATTAAATATGTCCACTGGACCTTCTAAAAACTCAATACCCAAAATTCTACCATGGTTATCAATATTTAAAATAAATGTGAATGGTTTAAACTGCCCTCTAAAGAGGCACATGTTGGCCAACTGGTTACAAAAACTCAGCCTAGATATCTGCTGCATACAATAAATGTCATCTTACCTTAGAAGATAATTATAGTCTCAGGGTGAAGGGATGGTCATCTATATTTCATGCAAATGGAAATCAGAAAAATGCAGGTGTTGCAATTTTATTCACAGATACAATAGGTTTTAAAACAACAAAAGTAAGTAAACATGATGATCACTTCATATTTGTTAAGGGTAACATTCAACATGATGAGGTTTCAATTGTTAACATTTATGCACCCAACCAGAATTTGCCTTAATTTGTAAGAGAGTCTCCAACAGACATGAGCAACTTGATTTCCTCCAGCACAATAATAGTCCATAATTTTAACACTCCTTTGGCAGTGCTGGATAAATATTCCCAAAATAAGCTAAGCAAAGAAATTTTAGATTTAAACTTAACCATTCAACATTTAGATTTAACAGACATCTACCGAACATTTCATCCTAACAAAACTGAATACACATTCTTCTCATAAGCCCATGGAACATCCTCCAAAATTGATTACATTGTAGGTCACAAGTCTAACCTCAGCAATTTTAAAAGAATAGAAATTATTCCTTGCATCTTCTCAGACCATCATGGAATAAAGTTGAACTCAATAACAGGAATCTGCATAATCAGACAAAAACGTGGAAACTTAATAACCTTATGCTGAATAATAGCTGGGTCATAGATGAGATTAAGAAGGAAATTACCAAGTTTTTGGAAGAAAATGACAATGAATATACGAATTATATGAACCTGTGGGATACCACAAAGGCATTCCTAAGAGGGAAATTTATAGCACTGCAAGTCTTCCTCAAGAGACTGGAAAGAGACGACGTTTACAACTAAATGGGGCATCTCAGAAACTGGAAAAGGAAGAACTTTCCAATCCCAAAACCAGAAGAAGAAAAGAAATAACCAAAATTAGAGCAGAATTAAGTGAAATTGAAATCAAAAGAATTATACAACAGATCAATAAATCAGAAAGTTGGTTTGTTGAAAAGGTCAATAACATAGATAAACCTTTAGCTAACCTAACCAGAAATAAAAGAGTAAAATCTCTAATTTCATTAATCAGAAATGGTAAAGATGAAATAACAACAAACTCCTCAGAAATTCAAAAAAAATCTTTAATGAATATTACAAGAAACTCTATTCTCAGAAATATGAAAATCGGAAGGAAATTGACCAATACTTAGAAACATGCCAACTTTCTAGACTTAGCCAGAATGAAGTGGAAATGTTGAACAGGCCTATATCAAGTTCTGAAATAGCATTAACTATACAAAATCTCCTTGAAAAGAAAAGCCAAGGACCATATTGCTTGTGTTTTTTAATCCAATCAGCCAATCTATGCTTCTTCAGTGGGGAATTCAAGCCATTGTCATTTATTTAGGTAATTGATAGGTATGGTAGCGTTCTACTCATCTTATTTTGTGAAAGTCCATTGCTTAGTTTTGTCTTTTACATCCTTGTGGAAGCTAGGTTCGGTCCTTTAAGTTCTAGGTGTTTACTTTGCTAAAGGGCCATTGCAATGGTCAGTGTGTAGAACAGGTTGAAGTAGTTCCTGTAGAGCTGGTATTGTTGTGGCAAATTTCCTCAATGTTTGCATATCAGAAAAAGATTTGATTTCTCCATCAAATTTGTTTTTCGTTTGGCCAGGGTCTGGTTTGAAACTTCCACCTCCAGTATATGGGGCCAGTGTTCTACTCCTTTGAACCACAGGTGCTGCCCAATTTCTCTGTCAATTTTAAAGCTTAGCTTAGTGGGATATAGAATTTAGGGCTGGAAGTTGCTCTGTTTAAGTAGATTAAAGGTAGATTATCATTGTCTCCTGGCTTGAAAAGTTTCATTAGAGAAGTCCACGGTCACCCTGATGGATTTGCCCCTGTAGGTCAACTGGCCGTTACTCCTGGCAACTTGCAAAATCTTTTCTGTTCTCCTCACTTAAGATAGGTTCATCACAATGTGTCTTGGTGAAGCTCTATTAGAGTTGAGGCAATCAGGGGTCTGATATCCCTCTGAAAGGAATATGTCAGAATCTTTGGTGATATTCGTGAAATTTTCATGTATAATAGTCTCTAGAATGGCTTCCATTCCTCTGGGGTATTCTTCTTCCCCTTTTGGGATACCTATGACTCATACATTTGAACACTTCATAATGTCCCATAATTCTGTCAGTGAATGTTCTGCTTTCTCTTTCTTCCTTTCTGCCTCTTTAACTATCTGAATCATCTCAAGAGATTTATCCTCTACCTCTGAGATGCTTTCTTCTGCAGGATCTAATCTGTCATTGATACTTTCTATTGCATCTTTAAGTTCCATAATTGACTGCTTCAGTTTCTTCAGCTCTGCTATCTCCTTTCTATATTCTTCATATCATTCATCTCTTATTTGATTCTTTTTTTGGATTACCTTTTGGTTATTTTCCACTTCCTTTCCAATGAAGGAAATTCTTCATTGTTTTCATTACCTGTATTTTAAATTCCCCTTCTTTCATTTTCTAACATTGCTTTATAGGTGGAATCCTCTGCAGTTGCTACCTCATGGTCCCTTGAAGGGGTTTCTCTGTACTGGTATTTCATGTTGCCAGGATTTTTCTGCTGATTCTTCTTTATGAGTGTTTTGTTGTATCTGTTTCCTTGCCCTAATTTTCCATTCACTTCTTCTTGCTCTTTAAGTTGCTGTGCCTCTAGCCTAAAATTTTAATGAATCCTTTTGGAATAGGACCATAAGGATGAGAAGATTGAAGAGAAAGAATAGAAAAAAGATTTTAAAAATAAAGAAACAAGGGAAAGGAGAGGGGGTGAGTAATAGGAAATGTTGACAAAAAGTGAGGCACCAAAAGAAGGAGACAAGAGTAATATTGGTGTATAGTAGGGTACTTTGACCCAACCTTAAAAACCACCACACTCTGGGGGTGCTGGGTTCGATGGTTCCCTTGAGATCAGCAGCTTTTAGCCAGCCTGATCAGACACAGTACCCCACCTCCAGCAGGTAAAGAGGAAAGACAAAAATACTATAAATCAAACAAAAGCAAGTAAACAAAAACCCGTATAGGACAAAATTGGAGGGAAAAACCAAATAATAGGGGCAGAAACACTATCAAAACTGAAGTTCTGAATGTTACAGAAGTCAAAAATGGAAGATTGTATTTAAACTAGCAATGTGAAGAAATAAAGGAGAAAAAAAGAAAAAAAGGGAAAAAGAAAAATCTAGAGAAAAATGGTGAAATTAAGAAAAAAAGAACAAAACACAAACAAAAAACAACAACCAAAACAAACAAACAAACAAAAACACCCCAAACCAAAAAACCAAAACAGTATATTTTGCTGAATATTGTCTGGGCACCACGTTATCTTCTGAGGTATGAGATGTTAATCACAATTTGGATACAGCTGTATGGAGGCCTCTGCTGATTTCTCAGACCCCGCAGGCTTGAGAGCCCAAATGTCTCCTCAGTCTGCTTAAAAGACACTCTAATATGTGAACCTTGGCTAATCAGAATCTTTCCAAGGAAAGCACTTATCAATGGGATCTCTCCTGCCGTGGCTGCCCACTTATCCAGTACACCAAAACCAGTCTTACCCTATGCCCCTGAGGGCCAAGGCTGTTAATCTGCCAAACACTTAGATCTCCGTTCTTCTCCAGTGTCTCAGTCCCTGTCTTTGGGCAGCTCAGTCACTAGATAACCCAAGGTCTCCTAGCCAATCCCACACTGCCACCCATAGCCACAGTTCTCCCACAGTGACTGTGTGGGCAGCCCACAGCTGAATGATATTAGCTCCTTTGCAGCTCAGCAGCTCAGACTGGGGCCCCAGAGAACACCCAAAGTCATCCCCACATTCATCCAAGATCTCCCAAGGCAGTTCAATTGAGCGCTCAAGTCCAAAACAAACCAACCAACAAACAAACAACAACAACAGAAAAAACAGCCCATGGGTAAGGCTTTTACTGCTTGCAGTCTTGCTGTTGCTATGGTTACAGTTGCAGGCAGCCTCCAACCTAACAAATGCACCTACCACTTGCCAGTTCTCCACAGCTTTTGTCTTCCTTGTGGAGTCCATATATCTCTTGCTGACTCCCTGTGTCACCAAAGGGAAGTTTCTGGGCATATCCTACCAGCCAGAGATGCCTGGAGACGTCTCTCCCAAATCTGACTGTTCCCAGTTGCACAGAAGCTGTTACTTGGCCACCATCTTGGTCCGGTGAGTACTGATTTTGTATCCTGAGATGCTACTGTATTCCTTGATCATTTATAAGAGTTTTGTAGTTGAGTCCCTGGGGTTTTCCAGGTAAAAAAACCATATCATCTGTCAAGAGTGAAAGTTCAATTTCCTCTGACACTATTTGTATACACTTGATCGCCTTCTCTTGCCTGATTTCAAGGGCTAAGACCTCCATTAATGTTAAAAGGCAGCTGGAGACAATGGGCAACCTTGCCTGGTTCCTGATCTCAGTGGAAATGTTTTCAATGTTACTCCATTCAATATGATATTGGCTGTGGGATTGCTACAGATGACCTCTATCAGTTTAAGAAATGTACCTTCTATACCCAATTTTCTTAACTATTCTGATCATGAAAGGATGTTGGATATTATCAAAACCTTTTTATGCATCAATTTAGAGAATCATATGGTCTTTGTTTTTTATTTTGTTTGTGTGATGTATTATATTTATGGATTTACATATATTGAACCAATCTGGAGATCATGGGATAAACCCACTTGGTGATGATGTATAATTTCTTTGATGTACTACTGGATTCTGTTTTCTAGGATTTTATAGAATAATTTTGCATCTATGTTCATTAAAGGTGTTGGTCTATAATTTTCTTTTCATTTTGGGTCTTTTCCTGGTTTGGGGATCAGGGTGATATTTGCTTCGTAGAATGTGTTGGGAAGTGTTCCTTCTTTTTCAATGATTTGGAAAAAGTCAAGTAATATAGGTACTAGTTCCTCCTTAAGGTTTGGTTGAATTCTGATGTGAAGCCATCTGGTCCTGGATTCTGCTTTTTTGGGAGATTTAATATAGTTGATTCTATTTCAGTACTTGATATAAGTCTGTTCAGCATTTCCAATACTTTCTTATTAAGTCTAGGAAGTTGGCATGCTTCCAAGTATTGGTCAATTTCTTTCAGATTTTCATATTTCTGAGAATAAAGTTTTTTGGAGTATTCATTAAGGATTCTTTGAATTTCTGAGCTGTCTGTTATTTAGCCTCGGTCATTTCTGACTGAAGATATTAGGGACTTTAATTTTCTGTTTTCAGTTAAGTTGGCCAAAGGTTTATTAATTTTGTTGAATTTTTCAAAAACCCAACTTTTTGATTCATTTATCTTTTGAATAATTCTTTTGTTTTCGATTTCATTTAATTCTGCTCTAATTTTAGTTATTTCTTTTCTTCTGTTGGGTTTGGGGTTAGAATTTTCTCCCTTTTCCAGTTGTTTAATATGTCCCATTCAGTTATTGACTTCCTCTCTTTCTGTTCTCTTAAGGAATACTTGCAATGCTAGAAATTTCCGTCTTAGGACTGCCTTTGGGGTATCACAGAGGAGCAATAGTTCATGTCTTCATTATTGTTTTGTTCCAAAAATTTGGCAATTTTCTTCTTAATCTCATCTATGACTCAGCTATCATTCAGTATAAGGTTCTTTAGTTTCCATGTCTTTGTATGAATATGCTGATTCCTGTTGTTGCTGAGTTCAAATTTTATTGCGTGATGATCCATGAAAATACAAGTAATCATTTCTATACTTTTAAATTTGCTGAAGGTAGACTTGTGACCTAAGATGTGATCAATTTTGGTGGGTGTTCCATGGGCTGATGGGAAGAATGTGTATTCAGTTTTGTTAGGATGAAATGTTCTGTAGATGTCTGTTAAATTCAATTGTTGTATGGTGAACTTGAAGTCCAAAATTTTGTTGCTCAGTTTCTTATTGGAAGATCTGTTCATCACTGCCTAAGGAGTGTTAAAATCTCCAACTATTATGGTGCTGGAAGATATTCAATTGTTTGTGTCTCTTAGGATCTCCCTTATAAACTGAGTAACATTCTGGTTGGGCTCATAAATGTTAATAACTGACATCTCATCATGTTGAGTGTTTCTCTTAACAAATATGAAGTTACCTTCCTTTTCTTTCCTTACTTTTGTTGGTTTAAAGCCTAATGTATCTGCAAATATAATTGCCACCCTTGCTTTTTTCTAATTTCTGTTTGCCTGCATTACAGATGTCCATCCCTTCACCCTGAGGCGATATTTACCCTTTAAGATAAGATGAAATTCTTGTATTCAGCAGATATCTGGCCTGAGATTTTTTTATCCAGTCAGCCAATCTTTACCACTTAAGAGGACAATTTAAGCCATTCACATTAACTGAAAGTATTGATAAACCTGGTAATATTTTTGGTGTCTTGTTTTTCGAAAGTCCAGTGGACATTTTAAATCTTTTCACTACTGTTGAAATTGGCTTTGGATCAAGTATTTCAGAGTAAGTTTACTTTGGTGGTAGAGCATTGTGCTAGTCATTGTGGAGGATGGGTCTGAGAATATCCTGAAGACCTAGTTTTGTTATGGCAAATTTCTTCAATGTGTGTATGTCATTAAAGTATTTAACATCTCCATCATAAATGAAAGTCAATTTTGCTGGACCCAGGATGCTGGGCTGAAAATTGTTTTGTTTTATGAGATTGACGGCTGAATGACCATCCTATTCTGTCTTGAAAAGTTTCAGCAGAGAGATCTGTACTCATTCTAATATTCTTCCCCTTGTAGGTTATGATTTTCTTACATCTGGCTGCTTATATGATTTTCTCCTTCAAATTAACTTTGGCAAAGATAATTACAATGTGTCTAGAAGATGTTTTATTTGAGTTGAGTTGTGCTGGGGTTCTGCAACTGTCTGCTATCTGAATTTCAGTATCTCTTGCCATTTTGGGGAAGTTCTCCTCAATTATCTCTTTGAGTAGAGTATCTGTGCCTTTTGGACAATCCTCTTCTTCAGTGACCCCTATAAGGCGAATGTTTACTCTTTTGAAGTGGTCCCAAACTTCTCTCAGGGAATGATCTTTTTCTACTCTCCATTTCTCTTCCTATTTGAGTGTTTGGGAGTGTTCAAAAGCTTTGTCTCCAATGTCTGAGATCCTTTCTCTGCCTACTCCATTCTGTTACTCAGGGTTTCTACTATATTTCTCAGATCTTTGAGAGCTATAAGTTCTTGCCTCAAAATGTCAAAATCTTTGGATTTTCTCTTGGAAGTCATTGAAGTCTTGTGACAACTTTTGAATTGCTCCTTGAAGTTCTAGTTCCAACTTTACCTCAATTCTGTTAATCTTATTTGCAGTCAAAATTCTGAATTCACTTTCTGACATCTCATCCATTTTTTTTTTTTTTAATGAATGGGATCTTCTGTTGTGTTTCCTTTGTCATTCCTTGGGGGAGTTGATCTACTCTGACTATTCATGTTGCCACAGTTTTTCCACTTATTCTGCCCCATGATTATTTTTCACCATGTTTGTAGAGAAGGTGGTATGGTGAAATTGAATTGAGGGCTCCTGGAGTTGTAATTTACCAGCCTTCTACCAAAGAACTGGAATTGGTGATTGCAGATTTTTTCCTAGAGTTTTACAAAGGTCCCATTCAGTACTACTGCCTGAAACTCTGGGAACCTGCTTGCTATGATGGAGCTAGATGGCTCTGACCTGTATTCAGCTAGTCTCCATCCGATCCTAGTGAGTCAGTGGCTTTGGGCTGAAATCTCAGCTTTATATAAACAACTTAGACACCTCACCCTCAATAGGCAACAACTGGAAGAAGAGAATCCCACACTCCCACAACAACACAACCAGGGTACAACTTTCATGGGTCCCTGGGTAATTGGCTCAGGTCAAGGGTTCAAAACCAATTATCCTGGTCAACACAAACACAGATCAGGTGGGAGAGTTCAAAAAGTCTTCAGCATCTAGGTAACGGGGGTCTACTGATGTCTTAAGTGTAACTCACTCCGGTGCCTTGTGGAGTCTGAAATGGCTGCCCAGCAAATTAGTCCAGGGAGGCTGGTGCCTCCTTCCCCCACTTGCACCTCTGTCACACCGAGGCATTGCTAGCCCTGCGGGGCTATGGCCCAGTTCACTCCAATGAGCAAATGCACCTGGTATTTTGGCCTGCCAGAGTAAGAGGGAAATCAATGCCTTGTTGGTCAGGTGACCACACTCTGCCAACATCCAACTGGGGGAGTTGAAGTCTGACTACCTCAGGTGCTCAATGGAAACTGGGGCGTATTCCACCTGAGCTCATTCCAAGCCAGAGGTTAACCAAGCAGCAAATATTTTTCATCCTCAGAAGCTGTGCCTCTGACCAGGCACTCTGTTCCTCTTATATCCCTGGAATGCAAGGTTTAACTCCCTCCAGAAGTCCACAGAATTGTGGAAAAGTCTCTCCAAAATTTTACCCCAGAGGGATTGCTCTATTAATTCTGCTGCTAGGTGGGAGGCATCTCCACTCGGGTTCCCACACCTCAGCAGTTCCTGAGCCTCCACCTGTTGGGCAGAGACCCAAAGCTCTGCCCGCTGCTTAGTTGCACTTTCTCAGAGCCAAGTTAGAAACCTTCCCTCCTGTGCCTTTCTGAACTGTTACCAGATTCACAGTTACAGCTTAGCTGTGCTACCTCAGACTGAGCAATGCCCAGTCTTAACAACGAATTGTGAATGTTTCTGGTCTCTGCAGGGGTTAGGCTTCTAGACCTACAGGCCAGGGGAAAAGGTGGACTTAAAGTTCAATGTTGCAGGGAAAATATTTTTTCAACCTTCATCCAAGACAAGGGAATTCCCAGACTCACAGCAGGGACTCTCTGGAGAAGGAGTCCCAGCTTCCATCAACTTGTTCCCATGGGGTGTGAGAAGAAGACCTCAGTTCACTGCTCACTAGTAGAGATCCCACAGCAAGCAAGCAAATTTATTGGGGGAGGAGATGGACACGTGTCCTCTTTGGGTATGATCTGTACCTGAAATTAGTTTCCTTGGAGTCACAGCTTGCCTCAGCAGAGAAGAGGTGCAGTTATCAATCTCTTCTCTCAGCTCGGCTCCCACCCTTCAGCTCTGTTGGGTTCTTTCTGGCTGTTCTCTCCCTCTGGATGGGAGCTTCTGTTGAATGCTGGCTTCAGTTGGCTATCATCCCCCACTCCCATTTGCTCTTATTTGAATGTAAAAATTGGAGTTAGGGAAAATAGCCAACCCAAGGATTTAGCAGAACCCAGGGCACATTGAAACAAAATGAACAAACAGAAAAACAACAATCAAAAACAAAAACAAAAATGAAAAAAAGAAGAAAAACTCCAATAGCCTGATATAAGCACTCTCAGCAACCACAAGAGGAAGGGGAGAGGTCAGCACCCATAGCTCAGCAGCCAGGGCACCAGTCACACATACCAGAGTTTGCGAGCTTGAACTCAGCCCAGGGCCCGCCAAACAACATTGACAACCACAACTGAAAAACGGCTGGGTACTATGGTGGGTGCCTGCAGCACCAGCCACCCGAGAGGCTGAGGGAAGAGAACTGCTCAGCTCAAGAGAGTTAGAGGTTGCCTTGAGCTGCAACATCCCAGCACTCTGAGGGCAACAAAGTGAGATTTTGTTTAAAAAAAAAAAAAGAGGAAACAGAGAAAAAAAAATTAAAAACAAATTTAAAAATAACTCCTACAAGAAAGAAAAATGCAAAAAAGCAAAAAGAATAAGCAAAGAAAGAAAGGCAACAAAATTATATATATATATATATATATATATCTTTGAAAACATGACTTTATATATGCCATAGGGATTGACTTCAGTAAGAATATATTTATGGAAAATACCATGGAAGATGGCTGACTGTAAGCAGTTTCCGACAGAGGTTACTGTCCAAAAGGAAAGATAACCTCCAGAAACTGCCCAATTGAGCTGAAGACTGGGAGCCCACCCGAGAGAGAGAGAAATGATAACTGCAGGTCACCTCTGAGGCAAGCTGTGACTTCAATAAACCAAGCTTCAGGCAGAAAAACTGAACTAAAGTTTTCCACCATTTTGAACTTCCAGGACACCCTTACCCCCTTACCTGATGCACCAGAAGCCTGACCCCTGTTGAAACTGAGGAAGGAGGACTTGAGCAGCACCCACCCTCCCTATCTGCCAGACCAGGCAGCCCACCAGGCAAGAGACTCCGGGGCCCCACCAAACCCCGCCAGCCCCCAGACCAAGAACTCCACCGGGATCCCCACATGGCTCTGATCTGTGCCCCACTGGGCCTCGGCCCAACACCTGCAGCAGCCAGGAGCTCCACTCTGCCAGGACCCTGGCATGGCCCCGATTTGTACCTCACTGGGCCGTGGCCCACCACCAGCAGTGGCCAGGAAGACTGCCGGGACTCCCGCATGCCAATCTGTGCTCCGCCTGGCCCGATCCATGCCCCAAGCCACTGCCCACAGCCACTGCCCCGATTGGCACCCCGCCGGGCATTGACCCACTGCCAGCAGCAGCCAAGAAGTCCCACCTGGCTCCATTCAGTGCACCACCCAGCCTTTGCCCGCTGCCCGGTGAAACCCCCCCACTCGGCTGTGAACCCTGCCCCAGGCCTGACGCCCACAGTGGCTAGGAACTCCACTCCGCTGGGACCCCCATGCAGCCCTGATTGGCACCACGCTGAGCCTTGGCCATCACCAGCCAGGAACTCCACCGGAACTCTTGTGCGTCCGATTGGCATCCCACCGGGACTTGGCCAACCACCAGCAGTGGCCGGGAATTCCACCAGGACTGCCATGTGGCACGGATCTGTGCCTGCCCGGCCTCAGCCTGCCACCACTGAGATCCCGCCTGGCTCTGAACCATGCCCCAGGCCAGCCACCAACAGCGGCCAGGAACTCCACTCTGCAGGGACTCCCATGCAGCCCTGATTGGTGCCCCACTGGACTTTGGTCCACAGCCTGCCATGACCAGGGACTCCGCCGGGATCCCTGCGCGGCTCTGATCCATGCCTTCCAGGACTCAGCACCTCCGCTGGCAGCAGCCAAGGACTCTGCTGGGCCTTGGCTTGCCGCCTGGCATGCTGTGCCCAGGGACTCCACTGGGACCCCCACAACGGGACTCTGCCTGCCGCCCACATTGGACAGGGACTCCACTGGGAACCCGCCAGACCTCCACCTGCATGCCTGGCCAGGACCACTGGGAGCCACACAACTCGCCTCCTCTTCTACACTCTCTCCATCCTCACTGGCATCACCTCTCTAGCCAGGGCCTCAGGAGGCTGTGCAACCTGTACCCTCCATCTGGAGCTCTCCTCCTAGCCAGAGACTGGTGGAGGCATGGGGTCCCTCTGCAAAGACCACCAGGTGCCCCAGCCCACGCCCTGCTGCTTGATCTGTGTGTGCCACACTCTGGAGCTGCTCCTGCAGCCAGAGCTCCCTGGGTAAGGTAGACCCAGAGGAGCTACACAGGGTCACTCCTTACAAAGATCCAGCAACAACAGAGTGGTCCTGCGGGGGTCTGATCTGGGAGAGACACCTCCCCAACTCTGAGGACAGTCAGAGGCAACAGTGAAAAATAATCATGAGGTGGAATCAACAGAAAAACACTGGCAATATGAATAATCTGAGTAGATCAACTCTCCCAAGGAAAGACAAGGTAGATACAGCACAAGATCCCTTGCATAAGCAAATGGCTGAGATGTCAGAAATCAAATTCAGAGTCTGGATAGTAAATAAGATCAATGGAAGGGAGGAAAAGATGGAATTGGAATTTCAAGAAGTAATCCAAAAGATGACCCAAAAGATGTCTCAAGAATTCAATGAATTCAAAGACAAAATGACCAAAAATTTTGACACGTTGAAACAAGAAGTTGCAGCCCTCAAAGATCTGAGAAATACAGTAGAATCCCTCAGTAACAGAATGGAGCAAGCAGAATAAAGGATTTCTGACATGGAAGACAACGCTTCCAAACTTTTGAACGCTACCAAACTTTCAAAGAGGAAGAGAATTGGAAGGCAAAAATGGATCATTCTCTCAGACAGCTCTGGGATAACTCAAAGAAAACAAATATTCATCTTATAGGGATACCTGAAAATGATGAAGTGGTGTCACAAGGCACAGAGTCTCTTCTTTATGAGATTATGAAAGAGAATGTTCCAGACATGCCAAGAGATTCTGAAATTCAGATAGCAGACAGTTTCAGAACCCCAGCAC
>CAUYRH010163022.1:0-42242 GCA_963574655.1 Perodicticus potto | reverse complement strand
TCACTATAATTTTTCTAATGGAAAGTATTAGTATTAACAACAAAGACTCAGATTAAAATAATTACTTTGCTAAGAAGAATATGTTCCAGCTCCATCCATGTAAACATGAAAGAGGTAAAGTCTCCATCTTTCTTTAAGGCTGTATAATATTCCATGGTGTACACATACCACAATTTATTAATCCATTCATGGGTTGGCGGGTACTTGGGCACTTGGGCTTCTTCCACTTGTGGTACATGTACACCATGGAATATTATGCAGCCTTAAAGAAAGAGGGAGACTTTACCTCTTTCATGTTTATGTGGATGGAGCTGGAACATATTCTTCTTAGCAAAGTATCTCAAGAATGGAAGAAAAAGTATCTAATGTACTCAGCCCTACTGTGAAACTAATTTATTGCTTTCATATGAAAGCTATAACCCAATTGTAGCACAAGAATATGGGGAATGGGGCAAGGGAGGGGAGGGGAGGAAGGAGGATGAGAGGAGGGAGGGTAATTGGTGGGGCCACACCTACGGTGCATCTTAGAAGGGTACAGGTGAAACTTACTAAATGCAGAGTATAAATGTCTTAACACAATAACTAAGAAAATGCCAGGAAGGCTATATTAACCAGTTTGATGAAAATATTTCAAATTGCATATAAAACCAGCATATTGTACCCCATGATTGCATTAATGTACACAGCTATGATTTAATGAAAAAAAAAAAAAAAGAAAGAAAGAAAGTAAAAAAAAGAATAGGTCATCTTAACCCTGACTCAAAGGTTCTGGGGCCTGTAGCTGTTAATCACTCCCAGGGCAAGGAAAGATTTGAAAGAACAGGTCAACTCCCATTTGCTTTCCTTATCCTTTCTAAAATTACTGATTAAAACACTTTATTTACAAGTTGATTTTTATTGTTGCAACAAGAATTTCTTTAAGTTCTAAATGTATATTAAAATCATTCTGTCTACTGTAAAAAACCTTCCGATGACAAAATAAAATTACTCAAAAGGTGTGCAAAAAAAAAGAATTACAGATGATCTTTAATGAATGTAAGAATAAACTAAACACATTTTCAAATGTTGTGTTTGTGTGTTTTCAAATGATGCATTTTTCTAGACTCATCTTTTTTATAACATTTTAAAAAAGGCCTTAATAATTAATGATTCTCCAACCCATCACTTAAAAACACCTATAATATAAAAAAAATAATTTTTTATAAATCAAATCATTGAAAAAAAAGAATTTTTTTTTTAAAAAGGGACACAATTCTCCAAAAAAAGAATATAATTTTCTGGACAATTGTTTGACTTATCACATTTTTATGACTTGCTTAAAAGTACTGTGAAATCGTAGTCATGTGTAACTTAAACCATTATAATTTAAACATTAAACTTGCATAAATGTATTTGAAATATTACTTGCAAATTTATATTTACATAAAAATGATTTTCATTGCTCTCAAAATTCCTTACATCTTTCCTATTTCTGTGCATCTCACAAGTAACAGGAATTTGTAATTTCAAATGTTTGTATTTCTAGGCAAAAAAAAATTTGTATTAAAATATTAAATCTTCAAATATTTTTCAAGTGTTCTAGGTGAAATATGACTACCAAAGAGAACAGAAAGAAGAATCATTTTTATATTAATAAATATATTGACGCAAAAATTAAATGTATAAACATCTTTAAAGAAGTTTAGCTCATAATATGTGTCAAAGGTGACACGGTAACATCTGGACACGATCTTTAAGCCTGTCTGGGTAACTATGCCGTGCTATCCTATTTCATGAATGGACAAGTAAGTGCCTCTGCTTCGCTGCCGGATGAGAGTTCCATGATGGTGGCGCCACCCTCTGGCTCTGCTGCTTCTCTGAGGAAGAGCAATGGTAAAGGACTGCACCTTTGGAAGGTGTCGGACACAGTGAAGTAGATGAGAAAACTCCCGCAGTTGTGTCCGTGAGTGAAGGCAGTAAAAAGAATTCCTTCTATGAATGTTTGATGGAGGGTGAAAAGAATTCCTACTATGAAGTGTTTTATTTTAAAAAGCAACTTCACTGAAAGTGGAACTTTAAGATAATGAAACATATCATATGACACAAAGAGGTTAAAAAGTAATAGAAGATGAAAAGATCTAAGTAATTGAATCTATCATCAGGATAAGCTACACCAGAACTGAATGGAGATATAATTTTGTAAACCAGATTTTAAAATATTATATCAAGAAAGATGGTTTAATGCTTGGAAGTTCAAAAGTGGAATACTAATATCTCTTAACAGGTTTGAGGAGGAGAAATGGTTTATATGAACAAAAATTCTCTGCACACCTGGAAGAAATGTGGCAAAACAGAAAGAACCTAGAAATTGGAATGACTAAGCTTATATTACAGAATCCATCACATCCGTCAGTTCATGAACGTTGTCACTGATCTATTCCTGTTACAGGCACACATTACAGAACTGATATTCATAAACAGAAGAGACTGCTCAGACTAACTGCCAGCTGTTGTGGTCTAAGATTCATTACCATTTCAACAGGATATTATTAAAGGTTTTTAGAAAATTTCATATCTGGCTCGGTGCCCGTAGTACAGTGGTTATGGGTGCCGGCCACATGCACCGAGGCTGGCGGGTTCGAACCCGGCCTGGGCCAGCTAAGCAACAATGACAACTGCAGAAAGAAACTAGCCGGGCATTGTGGCGGGTTCCTATAGTCCCAGCTACTGGGGAGGCTGAGGCAAGAGAATCGCTTAAGCCCCAGAGTTTGAGGTTGCTGTGAGCTGTGACGCCACACTGTAGCTGCCAAAATGTAAAACAATAATGAATTTGTCTCTTGTTCTGCTGCCTAATATCAAGGATTGTAAAATTTGCTAATTTACCAAAACTATAGGTATTACGGGGAAGAAAAAGGTAACCAGGCATATTTTAGATCACTATTTTCCATTGTGGTTTTTTCCTCCCCGTTAAATAACAGAATCCAGTATCTGTGGATGATCGATGCCAGATCCCTGTGGGCACAAAAATCTATAGATGTTTAAATCCCTGATATAAAACGGCTTAGTATTTGCATATAACCTATGTACACCATCACTTATACTTTAAATCACTCCTGGATTACTTATAATACCTAATACAAGGTAAATGCTCTGTAAATAGTTGTTATATTTACTGCTTAGGGAATAATGACAAGAAAAAGTCTGTACATGTTTAAATGCAGCCAATGTGTTTTTTCTGAATATTTGGATCCATGGTTGTTTGAATCCATGGATGCAGAGCCCATGAGTAGGAAGGGCCAATCGTAATGTCTTACATTTTGCTATTACTTTCATATCATAATGTGTTACTTTCATATTCATCCTTATTTGGAG
Source organism: Perodicticus potto (assembly GCA_963574655.1). Lineage (NCBI taxonomy): Eukaryota > Metazoa > Chordata > Mammalia > Primates > Lorisidae > Perodicticus > Perodicticus potto. Next base: position 38,891 of record CAUYRH010163022.1, on the reverse strand, counting down.
TCAGGCAAATAAAGTAAGAAACTTTGATATAATGGTTATCCAACCTCTACCGCCCCCCCATATATACACTACATAAAGATTCAATGTTTAAAATATTTTGGCTACATAGGAATGCCCAAGTTCTGGGAAATTTTCGCTGGCCCCATATGCTGCAGGTGGTGGGTTCAAACCCAGCCCCAGCCAAAAATTGCAAAAAAAAAAAAAAAAAGGAAAGGAAAGGAAAAAGAAAAAGTATTTTAATTGGCAAGGGTAAAAACGTTCCAATTTGGTTCTCTTGTGGCCTTGAATGCTTTCAATTGGCTGCTAAGATTATAGTAAAATAATATAAACAATAAAAGAAAACATCTACCCAGCATGAGAAACACAAATGCTGTAAATAAGTGACACATATTGAGAGAAAATAGCACGTTACATTGCAGACTTTAACAATAATGTCCTACGGGTGGTATAGTTAAAATGCAACCCTGGCACGGGTGAAAGAGGCTGTCTCCATAACCACTCCCTGCATTCAAAACCACGAGATCGTGTCTTGTTTTAGCATGTTTATTCCCACTGAACTAACTGAACACAAAGCTCGGGATTCCCAACTCCACACACTTGTCATCATCAGAGCCGCCAAACCCAAGAGGGACACTGAAAATATTAGTCATTGACGGGTAAGAAAGGGAGGCTCTTGATGAAAGCTCTGTCGTTAACCTTGTCCTCTTGTGCTACACAAAGTCAAACAGCTTTTAAAAACCCGTTTAGGTTTTGAGAGAGAACACTGTCTTCCATTTAGAGGCACTTCGAATGCAGTTTTCACGAAGAATCACCTTGTCATTAAGGCTTCTCTGGGTGATAAGGAAACCAGTGACAGAGGAAGAGCATGCTGTTTAATTACCTCATTATGTTTGGCCATAGTTTTTATTATTCCAGTAACATTCAATGGCTGCCGAATCTACCTCCAAGGGCTTGCTGTGACATGACTTGACTAAATTCAATTTGATTTTTGACACTTTCTTCTTACATTTTACAATATTTGGAGGAATATATCCAACTCTAGAGAAAATACATCAAGTGCCTCTTCATGGTTAGAAATCTGCCTGCCTTCTTTTTTCCTCTGCACTTTCCCCCCAAAGAACAGAAAGAACAGATGCTTTCTCTGAATTAGGTCTTTCTTGCAAGTTGAGGCTTGGATAATACGTGGTAAATTCTTTGCAAATTTAAAAGCCTATGATATACTATTACATATAAACATTTGAATGGGAAAATAGGTTTCAAACCACCACATCTGACTTGTTCTATTTAAACTGCTTCATCTTCTGGGTCCCCAAAGTTTAATGACAACTATATTTATGGGTTTATGTCTCAAAAAGAAATGAGTAAATTAAACACTTTTACTAACAAATCTCTGATACTTATTCATAAGTGTTCAAAAACAGTGTTCAGGAGAAGCAATGGCCTGGAAAAGTGACAAAACTTGCACTTTTGTAAGATAAACAGACAGTAATAGAAAATGATCCACCTGGCCTCATGTACATTTACTAAATGATAATAAAAATAAAACTGAAATCATTTTCTATTTAATGACAATTAAAACAATGCTGACTCTGAAAAATACACAAACCAGTTTACTTATTTTAGCAAAAGTCAGTACATAATCTGTTCTTCTGTTTCACAACCATAGTACACTATTAAAATGTATTCAAATTCTATTTATTCAATAAGTAATGTAACAGAAAATTACTAAAATTAATGTTTTTCATTTGTTTACATAAACTGCACCTAAGGAAAGTTCATGTTCATAGTTCCATAGAAAATGTAATTTGCATAACTTAGCAGTCAAACTGTTCTTGCCAACACTTGAAAAAGGAAAATACAGATAATTTCTTTGAGAATTTATTATAGAAACTTAGCACTTAAACATACAGTTGGCTAGAGACAATCCTTAAATAACCCTTATGATCTAGTTACAATAATTGTTACATATTTTATTAGTGAAACAGGAAAATAAAAAGCATCACAATGATATTTACTCTTTGTTCCTGTTCAAATAATTTTATTGCTTAAACTTTACTTGCCTTTCATTCTCCATGTAACTAAATTACACACTTTTTATGATATAGGAAATTCATACTTCTAGAAAATATCATATGATTTGTTGTTAGGATTGAAAATTGCTTCCAAAAGCCAAAAAGTTAAACACACTTAAGAAATAGTATCTAAAGGCATATAAGGTTGAAATTTATTATAACAATAACATTTTTTTCTCACCTTGAAGTCATTTAAATTCTGGTTCAGTTTTGGTCTTCTTATATCATTATTTCGATGCCCCCAAACTACATTCATGGGCTCTTTAAAACTGTCCAAGAAATGTAGCAGAGAGGGAAAAATTGGCTTACTTTTAGAATGAATAATTTAAAATAGGCCTATAAAGCAGTCTGCGAAACCTAAAATGATATGGTCTTTCTGATTTCATCCATAAAAGAGGAGGTTAAAGGAGAAATGAAGTACTATAAACATCTTTAGTTCCTCAGTTAACTTAGGAAGCTGGAGGTGTGATCTTTATTCAAATATCCTGGGTTTTCTTTTTCAAGGTACATGTTAATGTGAGGAGAGGAGCTGATCAGGTCCCTCAGATTTAGCTGAGTGGTAAAATAATTGTGACCTCTGGGGAAGGTAGGAAAGCTATGCTGGGTTCTCCAAGATTCTGGACGTGAGCTGTGATTATTACAGCAAGTTGGTGCAGGGGACAGAACGTGGGCTGGGGAATCACAATCTGGTTCTGCCTCACAGTAGCTTTCTTCCCTTTGACTTTATTTTAATGAAACAGGGATAATAAAGCCTTTCTTGCGGTTGTGCATGTGTTACCATAATCATGCACAGTGGGTCTCAGTAAATGCTGTTTGAAAATGTTGGAGAGTCTATAAAACAACGTCGTCAAGGACAAGATCTTTGGAGAGGGCTCATGTCTACTTCACCATTCTACCACTTTCAAAATGAATGGCTAAAAAGTGCTCACGGCTTTAATCTCTTTATGTTTCAGCTTTCTTGGTAGGAAAATGAGGTAAGTGTTATGTGTCAGGTTGTAGTGAAAATGCAATGAGGTAAATGTGCGACGTTCTGAATCGAGTCACAGCCATTTATCAGGTGCTCATGAATTCTGTCTACCACTAGCCATGTTGATAACTTTATACACTTCTGTTCTGTGACTTTCCAAACATATTCTAGAAAATTAATAGACCGGTCCTGTATATTTAGGATGATCGACCATCCCTGTTTCCCCAGAACTGTCCCCAAGGTCTTGCCTCTTGGGAAATCTCTCAATCTCAAGCAAACTGGGCCCACACTTTGTCCTACAGATCAGATACAATTCGTCAAAAACAAACCTTGACGAGGATCCCCTCAGCCTGTTCCAGTCAGCGAAGAATGGTGTGGCCCACTCTTCGTTCACCCAGAGAACACCATGATAACCTGAATTCCCCATTTCTAATAGATCCCAGGAAAGACAGATTTCAGCTCACGCAGTGAAATTCCTATGCTGTGAACTTTCCCTTTCTACTGGAATATATGAGCCTAAAGTTTGATTTTAAATATATTTCTTGAATGTGCTTCTATCTTTTCTAGGTTTTGAAGCCATTTTTGGTGGCCACGCTGTGCTCTCTTAAACCCCAGAGGAGAGGGCAGCCTTCTCTGCTGCTCTTGGCCTTGCTGGATGCCTTTTGGGATGTGTGTGTGTGTTTGTTCCTCCGCACGAGGTCTGTTCTCTGAGGCATTTCTAAGCCTTTCTGGAAGGAGGAACTGACAGGGTCACACCACTTCTCAGGGGGGAAACAGTGACCTCATAAAAATGTAACAAGTCGACCTCTCTGGAGAGAAGCCCTACCTGTGCATATTTCATGCAGACTTTAGGTTACACCACTTATAATTTTGTTTTGTTTTTATTAGCTAAGCTTTTGACTGGTATTATATATGCAGAAGGGCTTTAAATTAAAAGTTACTTTCTTTCTTTGGATAAATGAATTACATCATGGTCCATTTCTAATATGAAATTCTAAAGATTTGTCATACAAAAATTTATCGTGCAAACCCAATTAAGTTCTTCTTCACCTAAGTACAAACACAATGACCAATTTTGTACTTTTGAATCAAAAGTCATGTTTTTGATACCTGAGTCAAAAAAGCAGGATGGCCAGAAATTCAGGTAAAATCTAGAGACTGAAATATCTTGACTGTATTAAATAATATTTTATTATTGATTATTATTTTACTTATTGCCTAATATGTCAGGTACCATGCCAGAATATGTATATCATGTGCTTGAATATAAATATAATTACAGTATATTTTTATATATTCATATTAAAATAAGTAATTGAATATTATGTTTTAGTTTATCTTTTTAATACGAAGATACATAACACATACCTAAATATATTAAGAGTTAGGTATAATATATTCGGGATTTGTGCTTTTTAGAGTAATATATACCAAAGAGTAGTGGAAGGAAGTCCAAAGTAGGAGGTCTAGGATTTAGAGTGAATGGGCAAATCTCTTAATCTCTCTAAATGTGAGTTTCCTCATTCATAAAATATAGATGAGGCTGTTTTTAGGGTTACTAGCTTTAAGGGTTACTATGGGCAACAAATTAACTTAGTCATGAATCTACTTTCAAATATAGAGAAAATGTACTTTAATTAAACTATACAGAATTGTATAATTTTTGAGTATAATTTGCATTATTACAGTAAGCTTAAAACTCATATTTAAATAAGTATAAGGCCAAAAGTAACTCTGAACAGGTACATGTGTGGACAGCACATGAGTGTGGGGTGAGGCCTGCAATCTACTTAAAACTCAAGTGCAAAGACCAACAATACAATGTAATCCAAAAAGGCAGTTTGGAAGAAGGTCAGCAATGTGGTTTCTTTTTCTGTGCCTTTCAGAAGGAAGATTTAATGGCTATCACACTAATACTGAGGCCAGGAAGGGCAACATTCAGGTAGCTCCTTCCTAGATGGATGCTTGCAGCAGGGGCCTTAACATTCACTATGGTTACTGCTATCTGGCAGGCAAAACCCAGGGGTTTTCTACTTGTTTGTTTCAGCTATTTCCCTGAATAGAAGGTAAGAATTAAATCCTTTACCTGTGAGAACAGGGGAATGCAAACAAATAACCCAAAACAAAGAATACATTATTATTTTCTAAGGAAAATTGTTTTCTAGTTGTCAGTATGAATAAATAAATTTAAAACAAAAATATTATTAATGTTAAAGTAATTTCTTCCTCTGTTGATGTGAATGCACACAGGATGAAATAATACCAAGTTTCCTATAAATCATTTTAGAGAAAGAACTACCTGTTTAATAATTTTGTGCACTATTTTAATAAATACAGTTCTCTCTATATATAAATCTCTCATACATTATTTTTTACAGTAACAATATTAAATAGTTAAAAAGTTGCATTAATATTTACCTTTTGTGGAAGAGTTATATTTTTCTTGTTCTTCAATGAATTAAATGCACATAATGATGGAAACAAAAGAAAGAAATCAGCAAATTTATAGTTAGACATGGAAATGTGAATTAACACAAGGGCATGAATAATAAAAATGCATAACATATAAAGTGACATGACAAGTTGCAATGACAAACCATGAGGAAGTCCCAAATATGGCACTAAAATTAATAAAAAAATGAATATAGCAATTTAAAGATTTAAAATAAACCAAAAAACACTGGGATATTATGCTTAGACTCTTTTCATGCCTTCTAAGAATTGTGTATTTCAGCACCAATTTTACTAAAACATTTAAACTTTAATCCATTTTGATTTTTATTATAGAAGTATTTAAAAGCATACTTAATATTCATAACCAAACTTTTTGTCAATTCAAAAATGATAGACAGCAGATGATTTGAAAGCTCCTACGATAAATGAAAAAATTAATTTTATTTTCTTACTAAATTGCAGGCATTTTCTTTGCACTGTGGAAACTATCCTGTAACTTTTTCCATATAACAATGTACAGTTTAATTTAAGTAATCCTTTCTTCCTTCTCAAATTAATTGTATTAAAATAAGCCAGAGTAAAACTATTTGCTTTTAGACATGATGTTTCTGAAGTTTATAAGGCTTTCTATTCACTTCCATGTTGGCATACGTTTTATTGAGTAACAATGGCTTATCTGTGTATTGCTGACGGGGAAGTCATTAGAGTTTTAAGTAGTAGTTAAAAACACATAAAACATAACTGGCACATCAATAAGTGTCAGATTAAGAATGATCTTTAAATGCTTCTTTAAACATCGAGTTAAGCATAAAAAACACACATAGTTCGTTACAGAGACCCATACATTTTTATACAACCAATTACGTTGGCTTCAGCCGTCCTTTACATAGGGCTGGAATACAGTGTTGAAATACAAGCAGAGAAGTTTCATGGAAGTTTTTACTTTAAATTACTACATATGATTATAGTTACCTAAATTATAAGACTTCATTTTTCTACTTTACCTCAAAATCTGTATTGTGATCACGTCTTTGCTTTTCCCCTAAACCTACTTTAACATAATAGGACTATGTAGCAAATAGGATAGTATTCCCAATTAATTTTTGAAAGAAACTTTATAATAATTTTTTAAAAAATTAAGCAAACAAGTCTATATATATACTATATAGACTTCTATAATTCAGATTACATACTAGCATTTAAAATAAGAGAGAATTGCTTTTATAGGATGAAAAGAGAAGAGTAAATCTGATTCACAGGAAAAAAAAACACACATCCAAATAGTCAAATTGTCACTGGACATATCCCCCACACAATAATGTAGATAACTGTATCCACCAACTATGTATAAATAAAAAAATCATAAGTGCATCACGAAGTCGTATAACTATCCAGGAATCTATCCCAAAATATTTATTCTTACCAGTCAGTTATTTATCAACTCAGTTTTTTTTTTTTTTTTTTAAAGAAAACCACCCTTTGTTAAAGAGAAAAGACAAACAAAAAAGAATATTGAAAGGAGGTCAAGATCAGTAGAGGGTTAATTGTGAATAAACTGCAGCCAGCATTAATTATCACAGGAGATACAGCTCAACTTTAACAAATAATATCACAAAGATGAGATGACTTAATTCTGTAGCCTTACGGATAACAATGAAATCAATCTTCAAACAGAACGTGCTAAATCCTACCTATCTCATAAACCAAAGTAGAAAGTGATTTTTGAAACCATATTTTAGGACAAACGAAGCTGTCGTGTGGACTGTTCCATTTGAAATCAACCCATCAGGAGATGACAGACAGTACGACCATTAACCAAGCATCCCAAAACACATGTTAACATCATACAGGCCATCAGATCTACTTGATTTATAGAGGAACACGTAGATATAATGATCATGTTTGTTACCACATTTTTAAAAAGCTATATGTGTGTAAGAGCATATATTTCTGGAATCTCAAATGACCAGAAGTATTTATTAGCGTATTTGTATTATTAAATATCGAAATAAGCCCATCAATGTCTTTCTCATTCATTCCTTTCTTCCCACCTTAATTCAATCCTTATAAATTGATGATTTCTCTGAAAGACAATTGTGAATAGGAATATCATAAACAGTAGCATTGATATTAAGAGAACATAAGCTTTTTAAAGAAACCCCCAATCCAGCATACAATTGATTTCATAGAAGCAGTTCTTATTTCTACAGAAATAATAAACTATAGTCTCCTTACGTGAGAGTTATACACAATACCCATAGAGTATTTTATTTGCAACTGGAGGAAATGCAAAGAATTTCAGAAGCACATGACTTTTTGAATATCAAAATATGGCCAAGTAACACCGAGTTTGTAGTTAAACACCAAAGTTTGTAGTTCTTTTAGTTGTGCAACAGGAGTTCATGAATGGATAGTTTAAATAAATACTAATTTTGACTTTTTTAAAAACTAAATTTTAAAACAATTTCATCTGGGTTATTGCTAGAGTTTTAATAGCATTAATTACAAATAATCTTATCAAAATGTTCCCAGAAAAGAGGAAAAAAATTTTGTTGAACATGCATATTGATAATTCCAATTAATTAACTGCTATTATAGGAAAGAAATCCAGAGTTTCATAAGGCATCATATTTTTCTTATTACCTAAATAGCTATCCTTATAGCAGCCCTGCACACGATATATGATATATCAACAGGATGCATTTTAAAAAATATAAATTCAGAGTTTACTGTATTACTCTATTAATCAATTGAGACCTTGTAAAATGTAAACGGATTTTTCTATAAAGAAGTATTGTGCATGGGAAACCATGTCGTATCAATCTTTGAAACAATGCACTTATCTTCTTAAATCTGTAATATTTCTGTGTACATTCAGTAAGGCGCTTCAATTAAGTGAGAAAAAAGGTTTTCAGAATCCTTTATATTGAATGAAATGCAAGTTGTACATCAGCCACAATCAACACCATTAGGAAAAAATATTCAATACATTAACCTTTTTGTTATTTCATAGGGATAAAGCTTTTCAATAAATGTTTTAAATATAAGTCCACTGCATTTAAACTATAAGCTCGAATTAAGAATTATTACAGTAAATTGCTTAACAAATCTCTGATAAATATATGTGATATGAATACCGATAACGCATTTCACCTACTTAAAAAGGGGACAGCACTTTGGGTCCCATGAGGAATACTGACTATTTTGACTCAGTATGTAAATCGTCTAACTCAGACAGTTCAGGGAAATTAGTTTCTACTATGAAATCACACACATTCGCTCCCTCTCTCTCTGAAAATAAAACACAAATGTAATTTAATGGCATTAAATAAGGGAATCTTTAAACAACACGAGCTGTTGAAAAGATAGTAAAATATGTGCTCGAAGCCATTTTTCACCATCAAATTTACTTAAAAATACAGTATACTGCCAATCAAGTTAAAATTAAGAATTGTAGTAGTATTCAAGATGATCAAATGTTTAATTTTTTAAAAAGTTGCACAAAGTAATGTATTCTTTTAACACAAAACTGTACTAAGATTTTTAAATGTTATTTTCTTCCTTTGTCCTTTTGACAAAGGGGAAAAAAAGCGCTTCTAGACTTCCATTCATTCTGTTAAATAACACCTAGAATTCATTCATTCACTCACTTAGTAAAAACCAAGTACATGCTGTGATCCATTGTAACTAGGTGCTGCAGATAAAATTCCAAGGAACTTCTTAGGATTTAGCAAATTATGTATAATCAAAATACCTTTGATTTAATAAAAAGAATATAAAAAGAGGTTCAATAAACCCAACATTTTTGGACAATGATGTCTCTTTATCGGATACCTTGTTCTATACTGCCGCTTCTCACGGGCACTTGTGGGAGCTGCCTTCCCCTGCGACTGCTGAATGACGTGTCTGCTGGAGGGGACCGGGTTGGACTGTCCTGTCGGTGCATTCTGTAGGCAAAAGCAAAAAGGGATGAAGGGATAAAGTTCCAAGACAGCCTGACAAAAATACTTCCCACTTTCCTGTCACTATTAAAATAAACACAAACCCCTTAATTGGGCCATCGGAAGCAAAATCAAATACTTTTTATGCTATGTATAAAAGGAATACCATGAAAATGGGCTAAAAGAGACAGGGCAATGTCAGCCACACACAGTTCTGCAAATGGAATTCCTGAACAGAGCAGAATCGGATTCACTCTTTTTCATTAACTTTCTGGGAAAGTTATTCATTTTTGGTGGCACCGAACCAAATATATCTAATTACAGCCTCTGGATCTTAACAATGTGGATAAATGAGTTAAGAAAGGCTGTTGCCTAAATTGCTCCTATTGAATCGCTATATATTCTAGAATTCTTTCTAACTGAAGAATAATTCTAACTACAGACTTTGGTAAAATTACGACTCACTCGTACTTCATTTTTAAATAGTAAAAAACTGTGATAAATATTTCAAATAACTTTGGGCTACATGTCATAATGTATAGTGTTACCAGGGCGGCAATTACAAATGAAAGCACCAGAAGTGTGCAGAGACATTATTACTGCCCAAGATGAAGCTGACTTCCGTTTGCTGGGGTTCAAACATTGTTTTTAACTGCGTGATCTTAAAATTCTCTAAGATTGTACTGAGTACACAAAAAACGCTTTTACTTTTAAACTTCCCTTATACTTTAACAAATATAAATGCATTTAATTCCAGATAACTTACTATAAATCATTTCACAGGATTAAAAGAAGTATATATGAATATGCCACGAACAGATGAAGGACGTCACACGGCCAAGTTTAACTTTCAATTATGGCTAACTGGCAGCAACTACAGAAAACCACTGGCACGGTGAATATAAATGCAAGAAATAGAGATGTGAGGGAGGTTTAGGTGCCACAGAGGAAGGATTAAAAATCATAGTGTCATAATGAGTGAAAGCTTCGAGCGCTCAGAAAGGTACGACACCACACCAACACCCCGAGGCAGGACACGGATGCCGGGCTGGACACGGAGTAGCGACCTTGTCAGAAGCGGAGAAGGTGGCGCCGACCCTCCAGGGCCAAGGTGCTGCATAGAACACAGTGTTCTGACACTAGAGTGCTCACTCGACCTTGAGCGAGTGGGATGCCTTCCCCTAAGGACTGGCTGATCAGTCGCTCTTGGGGCTGCGTGTCCCCTTCTAGAAAGACATGGTGGGAGAACCCTAAAACATTAGGGCCAGAAAAGATCTTCAGTCAGCAGGTGCACATTAACTTTGACAGCAACATATTTGCCCACGGAAACCCTGATTACCCGTACACGACAGTGAGTTTTAAAGAACCAGAAGAAAACCCATCACATAATGACTGAAATGGAAATCCAATCAAACTGACAAGTTGTTTTTGCAAATGTGAATTTTTTTGAAGGGTACTTGAGGTTGCTCTACTATGCTAAACCTTTTGAAGTTCCCCCAGGGCAGAGACTTTTGTCTCTTGTTCTTTTTGGAACTCTATCTCCATTGCTAGAACACAGCTGTACAGAGAGCAAAAACTCAGTAACATGTTGATTGAATGAGTGAATATACTAATTAGAATGATGAGTACAGGAGTACATTCAGCATTTGCATTTAAGAAGAAATGCTGTAGAACCATGTGTATATTTTTACAATGTTCATAATTTTACTCTGTATTAAGCATCTCCAAAGAAGGATGCTTCCTGAGGTTAACATAAGCAAACCAAAAAACTGAAATAATAATAAGATGGACACTGTTTCACTAATTATACAACTGATGAATGCAAATGGCTGATATACAGATAAAAGCATGTTTCTCATACACAGTATAACAATATCTGAAAAAATATTTGTCAATAAATTGATAGTTACTGTAATATGGTGCTCAAAATTGTTATAAAGCTAATTCATAAATTAAGGACTAATAATTTAAAATCAATATGTATAGATGTATTTATTTTAAAAAATATGCTTTTGACTTTTTCATCATTTTAGGTATGCATCCCAAATAACATGCATAATTAAAATACTGATATGTATCATTTTTACAGAAGGAATTAACACCTCACACCTTTTAAAGCAATTCACTTGTTAAGTAACTTAAAAGTGTGTGAAAATAAAGACTACCTGCGTATCAGTAAAAGTATATGAATGAGTTCTTTACTTGTATTCGGACGGACAGGTTTTCTGTTAAGTAAAATAATTTTTACAGATATAATAATTTTGATTTGGGGTATATTATCCATTGTATGACAATAAAATGGGAAAATGTCAGGCTGTTGAGGATGAAGAGCTGCACACCTCAGGCCTGTCATAAAGGCGCACTTTATGTTCTCAGGCTATGAATGGGTGCCTTGTCAGACCTAACTCAGACCCTGAAACGTGGGCTGCAACCTCAACTTCCTAACTAAAGTATAAAGGAACTGACAATGTTCCGATAGCAAACTGTTCATTCATTCTAGACTGACTTTTCACATAGCCCACCTGTAGTTTATATGGGATAGATTACATGATCAAGTCCTTTCCAATGACAGAGCCATTTTCACGAGAATAAACTTCAAGGAATCCTTGCATAAAATACACTTACTATGTATGGTTTCAAGCTTGGATTATATATTTTCTACTCTAGTACTAAGACACTTCAGGGATATGCATTTTCACTAAAATCTTCCTTATTCCTCAATGCAATTCATAAACACTAAAAGAACAACTTGAAGGTGGCTTGAAGTGTAAATAATTTGGGTGAGCTTTGTGTACCACCAAACTAAATGGCAAAAGTATAAGAAGCAATTTCAGGGCAATAAATGACTTCCTGGGTGAATATCGCACAGTTTGGCAACATGTGACTTAAACTGTTGTATCTTCCGAGTCTCAGGGCTTACAGTGCCTGAAAACAGCCTGCAGTGTTCAAGGGTAATCATTTAACATAAGATCTGTTTTTTTTTTTTTTGCAGTTTTTGGCTGGGGCTGGATTTGAACCCGCCACCTCCGGCATAAGGGGCCAGCGCCCTACTCCTTTGAGCCACAGGCACCACCCAACAGGCATTTCTTTAAATGACTCTTTGAAAATCTGAAGGCACACAGTCAATCAGTTTGGTACAAGGTTTGTCTGGCTGGAGCTTGCTACTCGGTGAAGACAAGATCTCCCTGATACATGAGACATGACAGTTAATACGCCTGTGGGGGTGCCTCTCCCCCAACCAGATGTCTCAAGAGGACTTTTGACAAGTGCTGGATCACAAACCATCCGTGTTTGTGCTTGAATTCTCCAAAGGGGCTTGAAGTGCCAACATTCTGATTTGATGACCAAAATAGGACCCACGTGCTGTCGTTACCAGGGAGGGAGAATTATCCTTCTGCTGTGAACACAGAAGATCCTGGCTGTCTTCCCTCAGGCACAGACAGAAGCAGTTTGACAGCCATGTGCAGGAGCTACTCTTGGGGGAGGAATGCCCCATGAAGACAAAGCTGTCGGGGTCACCGGTGAGGAGGGCTGTGGGGGCAGCCCACTCCCCCAAGCCATGTGCAGACACATTAGGCTGGGCTGGCTCGATGAGGCAGCGTCTACAAGGGAGAGGTTCTGACCCAGAACACATGGCAGGAGTATTCTGCTTTCTGAGTGTTAGGCTACCGTGGCTGATAACACTGCTTCCTGGCCCAGGGTGGACAATCTCAGGAAATATCCTGTTAATACCAGGTTGCCCGGGAGGCAGGAACCTCATCTGTTTTCCTCACTGTGGGACTCCCAGGGCGAGAACAGGCCCAGCCCGGGAGAGATGCTCAGGGAATATTTGTTGTTGTTGAAAACTCACAGTTCAGGGCTCAAGGATGACCTCCATGGCACAGGCTGCCCTCACAGTGCTCCTTTCTCCGTGGCTGCCCACAGTGGCCTGGGAGTCAGCCTCTGCACCTGCCCGCCAGGTCCCAGCCACACTGCCTTTCTCCCACCACCCTGTGCACTCAGCCAAGAGAGAAAAGCAGTTTGAGGAAAAAACGCCCTGCTGCTAATTTACTTTGTAATTGGAAAGAGGAAAAACTACAGGATCCTTTATGAGTCTTTTGGTCAAAAAAAACGCATAAGCCTGACTCTAAGCCCTGCATCTAGGCTGCCCAGAGCAGAGACAGCCTGACTGCGGAGCATAGTGGGCTTGCCCGTAATCCAGAGGCAGAGAAAGCCCATCTGACAACTGGACCCCCTCATCTTTCCATATAGGCACACTAGGCAGAGTGCGATACAAACAAGAGTAATTCATGAACTCAATCTTCAAAAACTGTATGCCAGGGGAAGGAATAAGCCCAGGGCCTAAACAATTGGGCATCAGGCAGAGGGGCCATGCGGGGCACAAGGGTGCAGGAAAGGGCAAGGGCATGCCCTGTGGTAAGGGATTCCTAGGGAAGACTTTGGGAACTGTGTCTCAGAAGGCTGGACCAATTTCTGGTGGGTAGAGATGGGAAGGAAGGCCTCCCTGGAGAGACATCAGCACCGGGAAAGCCGTGCCAGCCCCCACGGTGGGCTGTGAAGGACAGGGTCTCTTGTGCAGAATGTACCGTGTACTGCGCTGCCACTGCAGTGCGGCCCTGGGGTAACTTTGTTACGTCTTGTCCTGAACCGCTTCACAGCTTTGGAAAGACTTCTGCTGGGCTTTGCCAACATAGTGCTGGCCGGACCCAGAAAAGGGTGGAAGGCTTAGGGCGGGCAGGGATGTCTGTGGCAGTGCAGGGTCCTGGGTCCCCACTGCCCACCCTCATGCCATCTGTGCAGCATGGCCTCCAGCTGCCCAGAGCCCAAAGTGCCTGCTGGGTCGCACCTGTCATGTGGACAGGAGAAATTGCTGGCTATAGTTCCTTAAAGAGTCTGGGCTGGAAACCAATTTGGGATCATGATGCACAGGACCAGGTAGAAAGCAGAGAGGGTCTGGGCTGCCTGCTGACTAGGGATAGCTTGAGGGGGGATGGAGCAGATGGGTGGGGGGTGAGAAAGCACCAGCTCAGAGGTCTGAGTGGCCGGAGAGCCCACTCTGGCTCCCAGCACTTGGCTGTCACACCAAAGACTACAACTCACAGCCTTGACCAAAGAAGTCTCTGAGTCACCCCTGGAAGCATTGAGAAAGGAACCTATTTAACAATCTGGACTAAAGCGCTAGTTAGGAAATCATTTCTCTCTTCCTGTTTGTAGCTATTAAGGGAACTTGAATATCTGGCTCTGTTATAGAAATGGAGGCAGAGCTGTCAGATGGTGAATCATTACCTGCTTTCTTTAAGTGAACCGCAGTGTTTGACAAGCAAAAGTCATTACATTATGCCTAACCCACTTGCTGGAAAAATGTGATTTATTTTTTTTCCTATCCATAGCTACAAGGCCAAGCCTGGATCTCAGACACAAATGAAGCACACTTGTCAAAAGATACCCTGTTATCTCTTTCCTTTTAGTGAGCTGAAGTATTTAATAAGGAAATACCCTTCTATTCAGAGCTAACCCACTTGCTGTAGAAACACAATTCTTCAGCTATTAGAAGGTATGAGGCCAAGTTGAAAGTCTGGCTCCAAAACCCAGGACAGCATACCTGTCAGAGATGCACGTCCACCTGATTTAGTGAATGGAAGCATTTGAGAAGGAAGGTTTTTAACAATATGAAGTAACATTTGTTAGGAAAACAAGTTTCTTTGCCTGTTTTTAGCTATGAGGGGAATTTGAATATCTGGCTCTATTCTATCTGGAAGTGCACCTGTCAGAAGGTGCAATGTTATCTGACTCCTTTTAGGGAACTGAAGTATTTGACAAGGAAACACCATTACATTATGACCGAACCTGCTTGCTGTGAAAACTTGATTTTTTTTTCATATTGGTAGCTAAAAGGCCAAGTTGAATATCTCTGAGAAAACCAAGATAATGGTGGTGGTGGTAGAGTGAGAAGGAGCAAATGCAGACCTCATTTTCAGTAGGTTCTGTAGAGCAGATTAAGGGAGATATCCAAGCCAGTTGAGTCCCTAGAAAGAGGTCACCGAGACGATGGTTTTGTGAGTACTAAGAAGGGAAGTGCTGAGGGCAGAGGTTAGAAGCCAGTACTGGTACCTAAACTCACAGTCTGTCTTTGGGGATAAGACAAAAAAACACGGCTTGAACTCTGTGTAATTAAATGCATTTATAAATACTGTATTAAAAAGTACATTTTACCATATAAAAATGTACTTTTAAAAATTTTTATTTTTTTGCATTTAAGGTCTCTGAAATCAGATGGGGCCCCATCATGACACAGCTATCACTGTCCAGAGACAAAAGTGGACCCTCCTTTTCTTCTTTTAAGTGATTAGCACAATAAATACACAAAGTATAAAATCATAATCACACTACTCAATGAATCTTCACCAAGTGAAATGAATTTGCCCATGTAACCACCAGTTGCCCCAGGACACAGGATGTCGCCAGTCTCCACCCCCCAATGTCCTCTAGGGCACTCTAGAAAGACTGTGGTGCAGAAACCCAAAGACGATGGTGCTAACTTCAGAAACACAGACCTCTGAATGTGAAGAAGTTCTAGAAGTATTTTAACCAATTTATTTTGCTTTTATTATCTTCTTTATTACAGAGAAGAGTGACATGAAGTAATATCAATCGTACTATCAAATCAATTCTAAAATATAATAAATTTATAAAGGATAAATAAATGTATCCTTTTATAAGGATAAAATAAAAACTAAGTGATAAGAAAACATGCGTGATAGTTAAGTGGCAGTGTTTAATCTCTCTTAGTAGTGCATAAAATAATGGTGAATGTCACAACTGATGAGGTCTTAACGTCTGAAGAATTAGGGTGGCTGAGCCACCGCACCCAGAGTCCACAGGGACGAGGCGTCTGCTCTCAGATGATCAGCGATGTAGCCTGACAGTTTGATCCAAAGTTACACCAGTACATTACTGAAGGACAGCTCATTAGTTGATGGTCCTCTTGCTATGAGTCAACGTGACGCTAACAAAAACAACAAACTCTAGAGTGACCTTCAGAGCCAAAACCGTGGGGACGATTTCACTCGATTCTGGTTCTGCTGGTCAGACTGCTCCTAGAACATTCTGTTCAACCCCACACCTCAGCTTTCCTTCACGCGGCACTACTATGGGTGACCATGTCCATGCATAGACACTCACTGTCATCCTCAACCCTAAGGCCAAAGCAACCTGTTAGAATTCATCATTTTAGAAAAAATAGCAAGCTTGCAAGGGCACTTTCATTTAATAAATGCTTGTAAGACTTAAAAAAAAAAAAAGACAAAAGGAAAAAGGGGAAAGCTATTGAGAATCTGGAGAGAATCCAAAAAGGAAACAAAACCAAACCCCACCCCTGCCAGCCTCTCCAGGGAGTCACATCATCACGCGGGGTGAGGAGCAGTGAGAAAGTCAAGGGTGGCGGTAACCCAGGAGACAAGACAGAGGTCTTCCAACTTCCCTTCACGATGGGACAAGGCAGAAGATTGTCTGCACAGCTCCTAGGGAGAGCTGAGCCGGCCGTGAAGCTCCAGCGAGGCTGTGGCCACTGCCACCCAGAATGGTCCCGTGAGTCTTCTCGTGAAGGACGCCCGAGCAAAAGGGATTGCCTGCTTGTCAGCAGGTCACTAGCGGGGATTTGGACCTCTAGGGTAGTGCCATGAACATTTTTAAAGATCACTAAATTATTTTCAAAAGACAATCAAAGAACAGTAAGTATATTCTTCTTTTTACTCTTTTTTTTTTTTTAAATCAACATCATTTAAGTGTGCCGCGGAAGTTTAATTATGGTTCAAGTGCACCGGGAGACGACAAAGGTGGAAAGACACTGCCTTAGGGTTTCATGCCATTTCCCTTCTGCAGCATCCCTGGGACGCAGTTTCTTCTCCACTGCGACTGTCATAAGGTTATATCCAAAAATAGTTCCTACTTTATGACCTCCAGGGAAAAGGAAACATCTAAATTAGTTCACAGTTCATAGGAAAAAGAGATAAGGGACCATCTACTGGTTCCCCAGCTCACGGGAGAGTAAGATGGGGTATGTGCTCCTTGACGACCTCTCAGAACTGTGGCTTCCTTGGGTCTATTTCTAAACCACTGGGACAGGCCAGGCTCTGTGCTGACAGCCGGGCCACAGCCATGGAAGAGACACAGGCTCCGCCATGCAGAGCACAGTCAAGCGTTCCACCCTTGACCTAGCAACAGCGCAGGAGGCTCCAGAACAAACCCCACTCCACCACACTGCAGAGGAACAGAAGGATCCAGGAGTTCGATCCCCCCAAGGGGATCAGAGTGGGAGAAACAGGCATATCATGGCTATAAGTCAACAGCTCCTCCAGAGGCGAGGTC
The DNA here is from genome assembly GCA_963574655.1 of Perodicticus potto. Lineage (NCBI taxonomy): Eukaryota > Metazoa > Chordata > Mammalia > Primates > Lorisidae > Perodicticus > Perodicticus potto. The sequence goes on along the minus strand of CAUYRH010163022.1, from coordinate 21,090 downwards.
TCTGAAATTTCTTAACGTTTTTTGAGAGCTCTGCCCTAAGTCACAACACAAAAGTCACATTCGCAAGCACCTGGATGTACATTTAACTTTTTTTTTTTGAGACAGATTCTCGCTATGTCACCCTCAGTAGAGTGCCATGGAATCACAGCTCACAACCTCAAACTCTTGGGCATAAGCGATTCTCTTGCCTCAGCCTCCCAAGTAGCTGGGACTACAGGCGCTGGCCACAACACCGGCTATTTTTTTGTTGTTGTTGAAGTTGTCATTGTTGCTTTAGCTGGCCGGGCCGGGTTCGAACCCACCAGCCTCAGTGTAAGTGGCAGGTGCTATAACCACTGTGCTACGGGCGCCAAGCCAGGATGTGTGTTTTGCACTTTTCCAAGTTTAATTTATCAAAGGTAACTCCTGAGTCAACTGCTGAGCCCTGGCATTTGAAGCCGGGAGATGGAATGTGCCGGCAGCTGTCTCCTGACAGTTTTCAGTGTTTAGTGACTGGGCGGGGCCCACTAGAGTGACACGGTAGTGGCCACTCCGAGGCACGTCCCACCTGGGTGAGCAGCCGTGCTTCTCCAACAATAGAATGCGACCCACAGTTCAAGCAGCTGAATCTAGTTTGGACTAGGTCTTCCATCCTTTTAGGTTATTTGGCAAAATAAATAAATATTGTCCCCAACCCTTGGTATGGAGAGAGCAGCACTTAATTACTGGATTGGGACAGGCTCCCTAAAAGATTTAGGACTTGGGCCTTCTCCGGAGACCCAGGGAGGGATGGACCGCTTTCTCCCTTCTCTGTGGGCCTGGTGCTTGGCTCCCGCTGACCCAGCCAAGGGCCCGAGCACACAGCCACACGTGTGTCTCTGTGGGGAAGAGACAACAGATCCTCGTTGGACACTGAGCCTTCTGTGTAAAAGCCACTCGGGTCCATCCCTGCCTACCCGCGACACCTGTCATCTCTGGCTGGTGGTCAAGGCACTCTGCAGTCTGCAGCCGATCAAAGCTGCCCACGCAACTCTCCAGGGAGTGCTGCTGCTACCCAAAGCCAGCTCTGAGCTGGGCATGGCGGGAACACGCCTGGGTCCCAGCTACTCAGGAAGCTTTGAAGAAAGTTACTTTGAGAGGTTAACTTCTTCATCACCCTCCAGGTCAGATTCCGTGGCACAAGGCTGTATCAGTGACTACTTGGACACAGACACTGAATATCGAATGTTAACGGTTCTATACTTTCCGGGCAGAGCCTGTGGCTCAGTGAGTAGGGCGCCGGCCCCATATACTGAGGGTGGTGGGTTCAAACCCGGCCCCGGCCAAACTGCAACAAAAAAATAGCCGGGCATTGTGACGGGCGCCTGTAATCCCAGCTGCTCAGGGGGCTGAGGCAAGAGAATCGCCTGGGCCCAAGAGCTGGAGGTTGCTGTGAGCTGTGTGATGCCACGACACTCTACCAAGGGTGACACAGTGAGACTCTGTCTCTAAAAAAAAAAGATTCTATACTCTCCAAAAAACCTCTCTCCACTCCTCCAGCTGTACCTTTTCTAACATTCCCAGTAGAAAGGAATAAAGCTCGTTTGGTCATAGCCAAACCACCCACCTCGGTCTGGAGGCTGACAGGGGCCAAGCACCTCGCCTCTCACTCTGCAGGACACATGTGTAAAGAGGGTGATACGCCTGCTGGCTTGTTCTCTCTGTCCTCTTCCTGCTTGGTCACAGAAGCAAGCTCAGTCATGGGAAAAGCACAGCAGACCCTGCCAAACGAAGCCCCTGCCTTCTGGCCCAAGGACCAAAGCGGGAGGCCCAGAGGACCGGAAGTACTATAGAGATTGCAGAGAGGGAGGGGCTCAGGAAACAGCCCCATAAAGGTGTTACGAGCTCCTGGGCGCAGCCCTGAGCTGTGTGTGAGCGGATACAACCCTCATACCACTGGTGAGCCCTAAAGGTCAGTGCCCAGGTCCCAGCCTGGCCACTGGCTGCCAGAGGGACAGATCTGAACAGCCACGGGACGGCTGGGAAGGCACGGCCAACATGGATGTTGCAGAGGCCTGGTGGGATGGAGAACCTGAACCCAACCTGGAAAAGTGCCTGCTAAAACCAAAGTATCAATGTTCTCCACAGGAGTCAAACAAGACCCAGAGTCTCCTAACATAGTACTCAAAATGTTCAGGATCAAGGCCTGGTGGCTCCCACCTGTGATCCCAGTACTCTGGAAGGCTGAGGTGGGTAGACTGCTTGAACTTAGGAGTTCAAGTCCAGCCTGAGCCAGAGCAAGACCCCCATCTCTAAAAATAGCTGATGTTGTAGTAGGAGCCTGTAGTCATAGCTATTTGGGAGGCTGAGGCAGGAGGATCGCTTGAGCCCAAGAGTTTGAGGTTGCTATGAGCTGTGATGACACAGCACTCCACTGAGGGAGACAAAGTGAAACTATGCCTCAAAAAAAGAAAATGTCCAGGGTTTCAACCTACAATCACTCAGCATACAAAGAACCAGAGAAGTCTTCAACTCACACGGGAACAGATAATCAGTAGATCAATTGAGACGACACAGCTCTTGGAATTAGCTGACAAAGACTTCAAAGCAGCTATGATGAAAAATGCTCCACGAAGTAAGGAGGAATATTCTGGACATACACAGAAAGGTAAATGTCAGGAAAGATGCAGAAGATAGAAAGGAGAATCAAATGGACATTTTAGAACTAAAAATACAGTAACTGTGAATTTAAAAACCCAGTTGATGGGTTTTATAGCAGAACGAAAATGACAAAGGATAAACTCAGTGAACATGAAGAGAGGTCAGTAAGAATCACCTGAGTAACAGAGAAAGGAAATAGATTTAAAAGAAACACACAGAGCCATGGGGACCTGCAGGACGATGCCCAAGGACCTAATGTTTGTGTCACCAGAGTTCAGGAAGAAGAGGGGGAAGAGGACAGTGAATGTCTCTCTCTATATGAATTTGAAGAGCTAGTGGCTGAAACTCACCGAATTGGTAAAGAACATAAACCTTTAGATTCAAGAAGTTCAGCGAACCCAAAGCAGGATAAACCCAGAGGGATACACACCCTGAAACACCATAACAAGATTGCTGAAAAACTAAAGACCGAGAAAAAATCTTGAAAGCAACCAGAAAAAAACAATGCGTGACTTAGAATAAGAATTCATGTGACAGTAAGTTTCTCACAAAACCCACAAAAGCTAGAAGGGAGGGAAATGACAGTTCTAAAGTGCTAAAACAAACAAACAAACAAAAAAAAAACCAAGAATGAAGGTGAAATGAAGACATTCTGAAGAGAATTGAATCCTCCTGGACCTAAAAGCATTTATAAACTTCTTCAGACGGAAGAGATAGAACTCCAGAAGAAAACAGGGAGCATTAGGAATGAAAAGTGAAAGAAAAGGTAGACGTAATAGGCTTTTTAATCTTCTTGAGTTCTTTTAAAATACATTTCACAGTTGAAAACAAAAATTACAATATGGGCTGATGAGGTTTTCAGTGAATAAAGAAGTAATAAATATAAAAGCTACAATGTAGATGGAAGAGGGTAGAGAACTATGGAGTGAGGTTTCTACGTTCCACTTAAATGTGGTAAAATCCTGACTGTAAGAAGACTGTGAAAAGTATGTATATTGTGACCCCTAGAGCAAACACTACAAAACTCCTTCACATAAAATAAAAAACTCAGTGGATAAATTAAAATGGAATATCAAACATATTCAAATAATCCTGAAGAACACAAGAAAGGGAAAACAGAGGAAAGAAACATGAAATAAATAATAGAATGGTGGCCCTAAAGCCAAACATATAAATAATTACAGTAAATGAAATAGCGTAAACACAGTAATTTTTTTTTTTTTTTTTTTTTTTTGAGACAGAGCCTCAAGCTGTCACCCTACGTTGAGTGCTGTGGCATCACAGCTCACAGCAACCTCCAACTCCCGGGCTCAAGTGATTCTCCTGCCTCCGCCTCCTAAGTAGCTGGGAGAACAGGCGCCTGCCACAATGCCTGGCTATTTTTTGGTTGCAGCCGTCATTGCTGTTTGGCGGGCTTGGGCTTATTTTTCTTTTTTTTGAGATGGAGTCCCACACTGTTGCTCAGCCTGGAGTTAGCACCAGCTCACAGCAGCCTCAAACTCCTGGGCTCACGCAATCCTGATGACTCAGCCTCCCGACTAGCTGGGACTATGGGCACCTGCCACCACGACCAGCTAATTTTTCTATTTTTCACAGAGATGGGGATCTTGCTATGTTCCTCAGGCTGGTCTCAAACTCCTGGCCTCAAGCAATCCTCCTGCCTTGGCCTCTTAAAGTGCTGGGATTAAAACACACCAATTAAATGCCAGAGATTATCAGAATGGATAAAAAGACATAAACACAACTCTATGTTGATTATAAGAAACTCTAGGCTTGGCGCCTGTGGCTCAAGGGGCTAAGGTGCCAGCCACGTACACCTGAGCTGGCGGGTTCGAATCTAGCCCGGGCCCGCCAGACAACAATGACAGCTGCAACCAAAAAACGGCCGGGTGTTGCAGCGGGCGCCTGTAGTCCCAGCTACTTGGGAGGCGGAGGCAGGAGACTCGCTTGAGCCCAGGAACTGGAGGTTGCTGTGAGCTGTGATGCCACGACACTATACCCAGGGCGACAGCTTGAGGCTCTGACTCAAAAAAAAAAAAAAAAAAAAAAAAAAGAAACTCTAAAAGGATTAATAAAAGATCACGACAGCACTAATCAAGAGAAAGCTGAAATGTCTATGTTAATAACAAAGTATACTTCAGAGCTAAGAAAACTACCAGGAATAAGAAGGAACAGTACATATTGATACAAATGTCAGTTCACCCAGAAGACAGAACAATCCTGATTTGTAGAGACTGCTGCTGGGCGGTGGGTCACCGTGCACATCACGCCTGGGGTGAGCCTCACCGTGCCATGCCGAGCGCTCAGAGGCTTCCCTAAGGGACCATTCCACTTAAAGAGGTCTTTTCCCATAGAGGGAGCTGGCACCTAACGGAGATTAGGGACAGGGAAGGCTGGCTAAAAGGGAGAAGCCAAGTTCTGGGGAGATGCTGTGAGCCAGGGTATCAAACCAGCCCACTCTCACTGCTCCAGGGAGTGGCCCCGCAGAACACTCTTTTCCATAATGCTAAGTGTCACTATTATTTAATACTTTAAAATAATTAGATAATAATTATAAGTCACATCTATTGTCTGCTCATTACATAGCAGGCATTAAGCTCATGCTCTACACTAACAATCTAATTTATTTCTCTGTAACATATGAGCTAAGTCTATTATAATATCATCCCATTTTATAAATGAAGAAGCTTTAAAGCTTAGAAACATTAAATAGTTGCCTAAGGCCACAGAGCAAAATGGAAGTATCTGGATAAAGCCAAGCAGAGCTTGAGTCCACAGGCTTGCCGTATTGGGAATAAGGACAAGGACCCTCCCCCTTATTTGCTGATCCAAGGGGGATAAAGACCCTCAAAATAGCTGCACTAGATGTGTGTGGACTAATATTCCCTACACCACTGCAAAAAAATACTGGTCTATAGGGCTTCCCCTCTGAACGTGACACAGGCACATGTGATTTAGCAATCTGATATTTCATCTAAACCAGCTGAAGACTTTGAAGTCCTATTTTAGCAGAGATTGGCAAAAAAGGAGGGCTTAGCCCTTCTTCCCCACATATGCGGAGCTTTCACAGACGTTCTCCAGTACCTAATGGAAGAAGTTGAATGATTTTAAAATAATAATAAGAAAATGAAGGATCTTTGCCAAGGGATGGGAACGACACAGCTGTGCCCTGGGACTAGACTTTGTTTTACTCAATACTACCTGTGACAGAATCCCAAGATACTAGGCCGAGATGAGACCTGTAGCTTCTGGAAAATAGGTGGGGGGTGGCAGACAGGTAAGAAAGGGACAGGAAGCAGGACGCAGAGAAGAGGTTCAGACTCACGGGAACAGTTTCTAGAGGGTGACGTCGAGACCCAGGGAGTGAAATGACAGAGTGTGACTGGAGCCCCCACTTTCCACACCATGTGTCACCAACAGGGTAAAACCCAGAACAGGGGAGAAGGGGCTGTAAGGCTGCTCCTGCCCTGAGGCTGGCTTGTCACCTCTCTGAGCAGTACCAAGACCACCCTGAGGCTGAGGATGACAGCTGCTGCCTCTCTGCCACTTTCTTCTCTGATGGACAAAACATCTGCCAGATGAAAGTGCTACTTAGTAGAGTCCAGGTCATTCGGTTGGCAACCGGTTATTAAGCCTCTATCACATTCCCAGAACTGACAGGTCCTGGGGACACAGAGACGAATAGGATAAGGCTCTTCATTTCCCAAATGCAGTCGAGAGAGAGACACACACCAACCACCACAGCAGCGTGACAAGGACTGTAATTCCAGGGCGCAAATGCTCAGGGGAGCAGAGGGAGAGCGCTTGGCTCTGCCTGGGGAGATTTTAAAAGACTGCATTCTTTGAAAGCCTGAGCCTGCTGGGCAGAACAGGGAAGATATTCTGGACAGAGAGAACAGTTGGCACAAAGTAGCAGGCGTGAGGTGGTCTGATGTCCCCATACAGCTAATTCAGACTGACTCAGACCCAGCTAGAGAGTCAAGAAAGATCTAGCACAACCTCAGTTTATATTTGGAAATATTCCACCAAACCTTAAAATTGAAACATACCTAATCAATCACTTTTCTGCCCATAATAAAATGGGAGCTGAATTCTTATTTTGGAGAACCTTAATATATCACAAGAAGGCCAGGTTCTGTGGCTCACACCTATAATCCTAGCACTCTGGGAGGCTTAGGCAGGAGGACTGTTTGAGCTTAGGAGTTCAAGATCAGCCCAAGCCAGAGTGAGGCCTACTAAAAATAGAAAAATTTAGCAGGGCATGGTGTGTGCCTATGGTTCCAGCCACTTGGGAGGTTTGAGTTCAGGAGTTGGAGGTTGCAGTGACCTATGAGGATACCATTGTATTCTAGCCAGGGTATCAGAGCAAGACTCAGGGACAGAGAAAAGGAGGGAAGGGGACGGGAAGGGAGGGGAGAAAGAAAACATATAACGAGAATTAAAATAATATAACCGTGTGCTTCACTCCTGACTTGGAACATGAAGATGTGTTTTTAGAAGCCTGGGTAACAGTGGTGGTAGCAGATGTTTACTTGCAGGCCGAGTGAAAAGAAAGAGGTTTCTGTGGCTGTTTTGCTTCCACGGTATCTAAATAGCTTTCAAGGGCTGCTTTAAGTATATTGATCCACAGTTCTCAAGCTACAGGCTTTTCTTGCTATCTCCTCTGCAGAATTCTAATTCAACTTTTAAAAGTGGAGCCAATTTTCTTTCATCTCAAATGCTTTAGCTGGAGGCAGCTCCCACGTGGGTCCTTTTAGGAAAAGAGTCACCGCGTTGGGGAGGGTTTAAGCTGAACAGAGAGAAGGGGATGAAAAGACCAAGGCTGTATGTAATCTGTCAAGTTCCCAGAGACCAATAACCTTGCTGATGTCACCAGAGGCAATTTTGAGACAGAATATGCAGGTGCGGTGACCATGAGGGTTTCACGCCAGTGGTAACGCAGCATTTGGGCTGGGTCATGCTATGTGCTACAGGATGCTCAGGGGCATAACCTGGTCTCTGCCTACCAGATGCCAGAAGCACCTCCCTGCTGTGTCAACCAAAAATTTCTCCAAGTGTTGCACCTAGCTGAAGATTCCCGACCTATGTTAACTGCAGGCAGCAACATCTCTAAAGACTCCCAGTTCTTTGAACTGCTTCCTGCTAAAAACTCTTCTCTTTGGTTGCACCATATTTGAAAAATAAAACCAATTAAGAGTAATCATAATAGAATGTTGATGATATGCAAATCCCTATGCACAGCAGCACTTCTGTTACGTTAACCACCCCGGTTAGTACAGGCTCCCAGCGGAACAGCAGGCAGAGGTATGTGCAGCGTGTGTGGCTGTGCGTCTGTTCAGTTATTCAGCAAATGCCACTGAGCATTTACAGTGTCCCAGGTACTGTTCCAGGTGAACAAGACAAATAAAAGCCCAGCCCTCGGGGAGAGAGCAAAGAAGTAAACAGAGAAATCACTCTTGGCTATCAAGGTGCTAAGAATATAACACAAGCACGTGAAGGGGTTAGAGTTGCGCTGGCCGCTGTGCAGCCACCGGCCATGTGTAGCTAGCAAGCCCCCGGAATGTACTTATTCAAGTTGAGACGTATTGACCAAACCAGATCTCAGACTTTGCATAAAAAATGAGAATGTCAAATGTCTAATTCTTACATTGATTATGAGTAGAAATGCTAACATGTTGAATATATTGGATTAAATTAAGATCAATTAAAAAAATTAAATCTGCTGTTTGCCCTCACTTGTTGAATGTGGCTCACTGTGCATTTCTGTTGGACAGTGAGGGGTCAGGAGAACTGGCTGGAGCAAGGAGCCATTCACGAAGCTCTGGAGGCCCAGGGTCCTAGGCCAGGGACACAGCAACATCAGGGCTCTGCCACGGGCAGGGGCCTGGGCCATGCGATGAACAGTCAGGTGACATGGCTCCGTGAGGCACACAAAGGGAGCAGGAAGGGATGAGACTGGAAGGGCCACAGGGACTGGTCCACGGAGGCAGGGACTTGGAGGCTGAGTTAAAGACTTGGGATTGCCCAAGACAACAGCAATGGGATAGCAGTTGAGGGTCTGAATACAGGAAACGCCATGACCTGAGCTCGATTCTGGAAAGATGCCTCTATCTGGTCACTGTATGGGGAGTAGCACACTGGCAGGGCCAGAAGTGAGCCCTCCAGGTGGGCGGTGACAGCCCCGGGGGCCCCCTCTGCTGTGGGCTGCTCCAGCTCCCTTGGCTGGGATCCTCAGGAAGGGCAGAAGATGAAACCAGCCGTGCTGCTCTTCCCATAGCGTAGATGAGTCTGTTAATTCCACTTTCATTAGATGTCTGATTATATAGAAAACTGTTCCTCCATAGATCAAAGTATTTATTACCCAAATTGAGCCTCAGACTTCTAAGCGTGATCTTGTTCTGTGATAAAGTCCGACAGAGCAGAAAGGGTATCAGACTAGTTTTATTATATTAACTGGTTTTCTACTTCCTTGGAACCACCACAGAATAAACTTAAAAGCACTTGAGAGGAGGGGGTCCTAGGTTTGACATGGTTTCGACCTCATTTCATTATTTTACTCCATTCTTGATATTTTCCGCTAACTCAGAACATGGTTCTCCCCTTTCATGAGGCTTTTGGCCCTCGTTACCGGGCCCCATTTTTAAACCCTAGCTCCCCAGGTTCACTCCATGTCCCCTAACTCAAGGATGTTGGCGTCACAGCAGCCATTCGGCATATTTACTCCGGCATTTTCCATTTGTTCCACTGTTTTCTGATTCCTGCTCTTTCCCTAGCTCATAGGTCCTTTTTGCCACAGTGAGTCATCTGCTCTGAGTCATGCGTGGCTGTGATACAAAGGCCGGGAAAACGTCTTGAACACACCTGGCATAGAAAAGGGTGTCAGTGAAGATGGTCTGTACCAGGCGTGTGCTTCCCTGAGTGGATTCGGTAATTAAAAGAAAAAATAACCCCTCTTCTCTCCTTTGTTTCCTTAATTTACCATCCCAGTCTTTGTTGGGAGTTACTCTGACAGCAAAATGGGTCTGGGCCAGTCATTTCTGTTAGGAGGCAGGAGAATGTTTCTGGAATAGGGCCGGAGAGCCCCTGAGAACAGAAGCAGGTTTTCTGCACACGTGGCTCTTTCTCGTGCAGCGCTGAGCTGCACACACAGGCTGCCCCTGCACTGTTTCCTCTCAGAGCTCCAACACGCGCATCCCACGGGGATGCCAAACTGTGTTGGCAGGTGCAACAACTGTGTGCAATGCGGTCCCCTCGACTGGGTCTTGGGACAGGAAGAACACAGTAATGGAAAACTACGGCCTATGACACTCATCACAGCACGGCCTATGACACGGCAACACAGAACAAGGATACTCCTTAGTGCTGTCACTTGCTCATCCACCCCACCATCAAAAGCATGTCTGAGATGGACCGATGGACCTGAGAGGCAGAGCAGCCGAGAGGCACTGTCGCCCTCTCCCAGGACAGAAGGATAACTAAAAACATCTACCATAAAAAGGAGCTGGTGGCGCCTGTGGCTCAGTGGTTAGGGCACCAGCCACATACACCCAGGCTGGTGGGTTCGAACCCAGCCCAGTCTTGCTAAACAGCAATGACAACTACAACAAAAAAATAGCTGGGCGTTGTGGTGGGCACCTGTAGTCCCAGTTACTTGGGAGGCTGAGGCAAGAGAATCACCTAAGCCCAAGAGTTTGAGGTTGCTGTGAGCTGTGACGCCACGGTATTCTACTGAGGGCAACAAAGTGAGACTCTGTCTCAAAATAAAAATAAAAATTAAAAGGAGCAAAGCACTGCCAGCTGCCACACCAAGGAGAGACTAAAATTGAGTCCAGTTACAAAGGCCATGTGTTGTACGATTCTGTTTATATCAAATGTCCAAAACAAGCACATCCTACAGACAGAAAGTGAACAGTGGTTATCAGTGGCTGGGGGGACAGAGCGACTGCTGATGGCCATGGGGTTTCTTTCACATGGTGATGGAAACATTCTAAATTTAGATTATGGTGATGGCTGCACCACCCAGTGAAGTTACTATAAAGTCACTGAATTGGGGCAGTGCCTGTGACTCAAAGGAGTAGGGCACCAGCCCCATAAGCCAGAGGTGGCGGGTTCAAACCCAGCCCCGGGCAAAAACTCCAAAAAAAAACAAAAACAAAACCAAAAGTCATTGAGTTATACACTTGAAGTGGGTGCATTTTATAGTATGTAAAACATATCTCAATAAGTGCTTAAACAAAAGCAAACAAAGGGGGAAAAGGGGGAAAGAAAGCAGGCTGTTTAAATACTCTAAACAGACTGAGGGAGACGAAGCTGGAGCCCAGGGAGACGAGGGTCTCCAGCAGCACGACCAGGCCCAGGGGTCCAGAGCACTAGCCACCTGTGACACGGGGGTGCTTCACTATCACCTGCTCTGAGCAGGTGACAAGCAAAGCCTGGAGGGCGGCAGAGTGAGCAAGACACCACTGAGGCCTTGCAGGACAGCTTCTGACCTGCCCAGAGAGAACATGGCAGGGGGTGATGGCAAGAGAAAGGCGCTTGTGCTGGGATGGAGGGCTGGGGGCTCTGGGAAGACCTTGGTATGTTGGGGGAGGGTGTTGCTGCTTTGAGAGCCAGGCAGGAATTAGAGGGCTGAGGGGAAGCAGGAAAGTGGACGGCTGGACTCTGGGAAGATGCAGAGGCAGCTGGGTGGGGCGGGGCAGGGGACATGGGACCAGCGCCTTCCAAGGTGTGCCCTGAGGAAGAGGCGGCAAGTGGAAAGGCCCAAGGACAGGCTGCCTGGACCCGAGCGCTGGCGCTGCCCCCCACCTGCTCCTCAGTGGAAGCAAACCACCACCTCCAGGCCTTGGTGCTCCCACCTATAAAACAGAGATGGTAACAGCAGCCACCTTTTGCTGCTTTTGCAAGGGCTGCAGTGACAATCGCATAAAGCCCTTGGCACATCGCTGGGTGTGGCAGAGTAAACCCAGGAAACAGGAGCCATGACAACAATGCTGTTATATCTCAGTGACCTAAAAGAATCCATCCCTCCCACTCTTCTTTCTGGGAGTTCTCCGTACTGGCCCCGGGTCAGGACCAACCCTACTGAGTGAAGTTTAAGGCACATGACAAGCTTCCAACAAGTACAATCACTTTTCCCACACTCTTCCCACCTATGAGGCAAGAGCCTCACATTTTACCATTACAGTCTCATCTCTCCCAAGTACCTTCCTTCCCAAGATTACAATATTGTCATCAGGTCTTTTTGGTTGTTTTTTTTTTTTTTTTTTTTTTTTGAGACAGAGTCTCACTTTATCACCCTCGTAGAGTGCCGTGGCGTCACAGCTCACAGAAGCTTCCAACTCCTGGGTTTAGGCGATTCTCTTGCCTCAGCCTCCCGAATAGCTGGGACTACAGGCGCCTGCCACAACGTCCGGCTATTTTTCTGTTTTGCACTTCAGCCGAGGCCGGGTTTGAACCCGCCACCTTCGGTATACGGGGCCGGGGTCCTACTCGATGAGCCACAGGCGCCACCCTGTCATCAGGTCTTAACAAAGGGGATAGATCAGCCTGTCAGGGCACAGCAGAAGAGGCAGGAGGGAGGAAGGACTGAAAGTTAGGGCAGTGAGCACAGCCTGGGGCGTAGGGCACGAGGGGTGATGACAGCTGGGGACATGACAGCTCTGGAAGGAGACAAAAGAAATCGGCAGTAATGCTGCAGGGGACAGGGGTGGGGGGGGGACAGAAACTACACCTCACTCAACATCTTTCTGCATCCTCTGAATTTGGTACCATCTGCCTGTATAACCCAGTTGAAAAGTAAAAACAAATAACATAAAATAAGAGGGAGGCATACTGGGTACTGGGGTGAGACAGAGCTAGGACCAAAAGGGTCCCTGAAGGTACAGGTACATGCCACCACGTAAGCCGCTGGTGACCCACCCTGCTTGACCCACCCCCACCTCCAGAGACCTGTGAACTCCCAGATGATTTATTCTTGGTCAGAATCGGAGACTCTGAAACCCAGAACTCTCAACACCTCAGCAAAAAGCCCTGCAGAATGGCACAAAAGACAGTACACAGCTTCTGCCCAGCGCAGGTAACACGAGGCCGTCCTGTACAGCTGCACCATTTATTTCCCTGCTGGACGCCAAGGAGCTATTCCTCCGCTATGAGAACAGGTAAGTGAAATGCCAAGGAAGGCAATCATCTCTCCAAGGCCCCTGAGGAGGCCTTTAGAGAAATCCTGCACCCTAACCATAAGCAGCTGGCACGGGGAGGGGTAGAGAGACGGCGGGCCTTGAAATCCAAGAGCCACCTCTGCCATGACCAGTGGTACGGCCTTAAGCAAATCACTCTTGGGCTGCTCGGACCCTCACTCTCCTTGCCTGCCAAGCACACAGATCACCACGTACCTCACGAATTGTGAAGATCGTGGATACTTTCCATAAAAACATCAAAATCTCTGTCACTATCCCTAAAAATAACTCTGCACCTCCTGCCAATTTTTCCCTCTGTCAGTGGATCTTGAAGTTTAAAGTTGTTATGGGTTAAACTGTGTCCCCACTGCCTCCCACAAGAGATATGATGAAGCCCTAAGCCCTGGAACCTGGGAGTGAACTTATTTGGAAATAGGGTCTATACAGACATAATTAGTAAAGCTGAGGTCATAATGGACTAGGGTGGACTCTAAATCGGATGTGATGGTGTCCTTATAAGAAGAGGAGCTAGAGACCCAGGCACAGAAGACAGATGATATGAAAAGAGACACAGGGAGAAGGCCATGTGACCACAGAGGCAGGGACGGACACCAAGCATGGAGCAGGGGAAACCAAGGACGGAGCAGGGATGAACACCAACAATTGCTGGTAACCCAAGAAGCGGGGAAGAGAGATACTGAGTCTCTCTCTGAGTCCCCTAAAGGGAACCAGCCCTCTTGACCTCTTAATTTGGGACTTCTGGTCTTCAGAACCGTGAGAGAATAAATTTCTGTTGTTGTAAGCCCCTTAGTTTGTAGTATTATTTCTTTGTTACAGCAGCTCTTAGAAATGAATTTGGAATCTTATCTGGTTTTACTAAACATCTAGTGCTTGAATTCTCTTGCCCAATGGTCAGCCTGCCAGTCTGTTTGTCTCTAGCGAAAGAAAACCAAGTTAATATCTACCAAAGCAGCAATTCCTCCCATCTTTGAAAAGGTCTGATTGCCATAAAAACTATTCATTCAGCAAATATTGTATTTCCTGAGCACCTAGTATATGGCAGGCACTGTTTTGTGCCCTCTTGATACAGTAGCAAGTGGGAAATAGGCAATAAAAGCATTCTCAAGTAAATAAGGTCATTTCTGATACTGCTATGAAGAAAACAAAAGATTGCAGTATGACAGAGTGAGAGGAAAAGGGAACACTACTTTGACTATCAGGGAAGGTCTCAGGAAGGATGTGATATTGGAGCAGTGGCCTGAATGACAGGGAGCTGGCCCTGGGGGATATTGTGATATTGGAGCGGTGGCCTGAATGACAGGGAGCTGGCCCTGGGGGAAATGTAGCAAGAGGAACACCCAGTGCAAAGGGCCTGGGGCAGAGTGATCTCCGCATGCTCAGGCTCAGAAAGCAGGCAGGACCTCTGTGAGTGAGACGGTGGTAGTTGACAAAGCTGGGGAAACAAGAGAGGCCAGCACCCGCACAGCCACCCTCGTAGACCAGGATAAGGAGTTTGAACTTCACCCCAACAGGACTGGGAAGCTGCCAAGGAGAGACATGATTTGAATTACAGTTTTTAAATGAACACTCTGGCATGATCAAGTTCTTAAAACTAAAGTCTTTGTAACTGTTGTCCTTTGGTTCTAAGGTCTCTACAGAATGAATTTAATGAATGACAGCCTTGAACTTTCTGTCATCGTGACTCCCGAGATTCCCCCAGCTTAACCAGATCTAATTCATTTACCACTGTAACAGTTTCCAATGAGTGTGCTTGATTTTTTTTTTCTGTGCCCTTCATTATATGTGATGTCCAGAAAAGAACACAATGTTCTAAGTATGGGGGCACACTTCTGATGTGTCCTGGGACTGCTTCGGTTTTCAATTCTGTTTTATACCAGTGACCTACTGAAACATCCCTCCGGCAGCCTCCCCCTGAAGTCCTGTTCTTTCTGTGACACCCAGATCTGGGCAGTGAGATTAAAGCCTGTTCTTCCCTAATGAGAACTACCTATGCTCTGTTTAAAAAACAAAAGTGTCATCATAACCCACACGATGCCACATATAAAAGACTGATTAGAAACAAAACTACTGGGCCAGCTCCTTGGGTTTCACGACCACTGCATTTCTCTTCCGGGAGGAGGACAAGCAAGGCTATTATAGCTAGTTTCCTCTAGAACTGCCCTGCCCTCTTGCATCACACATCTGAAGACACCTAGACTATTTGGAAACACAGAACGCTTGAGCAAAAGACGCTCTTTGCAATCATACTTCCTACTAGATTTCTCAAAGACTTATAAACAAATCTGAGCTCATGAAGACTACCACAGGCTTAGAGTGGGGGAAGCCATGAGGGCGCAGCTGTGCTGCCAAGCGGGGGCTGACTTGGTGGGGCTTACGTGAGCCGTGAGCCCCACGGGACGGGAGAAAAGGATGAGAGAAAAGGCCTTCTAGGCCTCGGGAAAGAACTGGGGCCCTCGTGTGAGGGATGATCCTTGGGGGTCCTTCCACATCCCATTCTGCAGGGCAGTGTGGGCTATCACATCTACTGTGAGACTGCTGGGGTTAATACTTGGCTTCCTCCCCCCACAAGTCACTCTGCCTCGGTTTCCTCATCTGTGACATGGGAACGGTAACACCACCTATACCTTCCAAGTTTATCCTGAAAATCAATCAAGCGTCTGTACGTGAAAAGCACTTACAAGAGGATTTGATCCCTCCCTTTGCATAATCTTTCCAGCTGCTGGTTGACTTTCACAACTCTTTTTTGTTATTATTGTTAATCTCCTCAGGCTGCTTTTGATGTTTCTTTTAACCTGATTATTTTCCATTTTGGGGAGGAGGGGGTGGGGAAAGAAGCACGCAGCAGCCATCACCCCACTGAAACCTTTCCTAGGGACTGTTCTAAAAGAAGCCACCCTCAGAGCCATTTAGGATAACCATAAATCAATTTACCTTTGAAAGAAAAAGTTATTGTCATAAAAAGAGAACCCCATCTAGTATCTGCGAATACAGTTTGCTTTCTGGAATTCTGTAGCAAATTATTTAAGGTTTGTAACCTACTCCTGTCACCGACTTGCTCCTCAGACTTGCTCCTCATTGCCTTTAGTTGTTACATTCCCAAATAATACAAACCAATCATCACATCGACTGACAGTGATGCATCTCATACAAAAGGCAAACATTCCAAGAAACAGCGGGAGGTGACACACAGTGGAGCGTGACACGGGGAGGCGTCAAGATAACCTGCTCATCACTAAGACTGCCCAGGTGTGAGTCCCGAGCCATCTTCATGTCTTAATGGAAAAGGAAAATCTCATGTGTCAACTTTGTCACTGTGAGCCCATCTTAACACCCTTTTTGCTGTGTGCTTCAAAAGACGTAAGCAATCCAATTTCTTAACAAAGTGGAAATAAAAGCAAGAGACAGTCAAAGGGAGACACTCTGAACAATGTGGGGACGGGTGCTTTCCAGCAGAAATGTGGGGAAGATGGCACAGTGCCACCCAAGCTTTTTTCTTTTTCCTTTGCTTGTCAGTGTTAAGCACCTGGACCGCCCTGCTTCTAGCTATTAGGAGGATGCTTCTAATTAAATGAATCTGACATTGGCTTCGGGTCGCAGCCTGGCTAAGGCAGCCTCTGCGCTGACAGCTGTCAGCCTGCCTCTAACACTGACTCACCTCAGCCACAACCTCCACGTCAGGGCGCCTCACCAGTGCCAGCTCAGAGGCCAGGTCCTGCTCATTCCGCAGGTTGGCACTCACACCTAGCACTTACCCAGAGAGAAAAAGGAGCTGGCTGGCGTCCACTGCAAAACCTTTCTCCTTTTCCCCTTCTCATCTTTCCAAATCCAATCTACCTGCAACCTTGGGAAGCACAAGCCCAGCAGAACGGGGGCCATGCACTCAACTCCAGGAAGACTAATTTTGTCCTTTCAAACCTCCTGGAAACTGCTCCAGTCCCCCGTAAGCCAGCTGCCCAGCACTGAGCTCGTGAAACTGCACGAACATTGCTGTCCCCTCTGCAAACCTCACCGGCCCATCATGAGCAGTGGGAAGCCGGGCGACAGCTCAGGCGAAACCCACAGGGGTGGCCACTCGGCCAAGAAGCCCCTTCCCTCGTCCACACCTCTGCCGGCCCCACACGCAGGACCTGACAAATGTCTTTCCTACCCGGCTGCCTGCACCCCCTCCCCGCACGCCTTTCCGAGTCCAGGTTTTGGGTTTTTTTTTTTTTTTCCGCCCCCAAGACAGAGTAAGCAGCGCCATCCCAAAGCCACCTGGGGACAGCATCTGCCAACATCTGCCACCTGGGACCCCTCCTGCTTCCCTCACGCCCGGCGTCCATCTCCTTACCTACCTACACCGGGCCCGCGCCCCCGCAGACCCGCCTCCTGCCACCCACGGGCCCGCCCCGCAGCACCACGGCACTCCCACCTGTCACCCCTTGCAGACTCCGGAGAGCCCCGTCCTGCGTCCCCGCCGTCCCTCCTGGGTAAACCCTTCCCTCGCGAGCCCGGCAGGCGAGCCCGAGGCCGCCCCGCGGCCCCTCTCACCGCAGGCGGGCCGGGCAGCTAGCGGGCGCAGTCAGGCTCGGCGGCTGCGGCTTCGGCGCCGCCCGCAAGCAGCCGGGTCCTTCTGAGGCGCCGCGGCACGAGCTGTCAGTCAGCTGGAGGTGCCCGCCCCCCGATTCCATCGGCGCAGGCGCGGAACGGGTGCCGCCCTCCTCCCGGGGGCGGGGCTAAATCACGTGACGGGGCGGAGTCTGTCCCCGAGAGGCTGCCCCCGCCCGTGGGAGAGCGCACTGAGGTCCCGGAGCTGGAGCGCTCGCCCAACCCAGCCCAGGGTGTTCTCCCGCCCTGGGAAGAGTCGGGTGGGGCAGGCCTTTCTGCACGCGGGTGGGAAGGTAATTTGGTGATCTGGGGGGCAAGGCCGGTGTGGAGCCCCGGCACGGAGCCAGGAAATATGGTCTGGTTCTGGTCCTGTGTTTCTCCACCTTTAAAACAAGTATGCCGTTTGCTGCCCCCAATTACCCAGACTTAGGGTGGAGCCTTGACATTAACCAGCATACCTGTAAAGTAAGTCTGGTTAGGATACATAGGAGGGCAATCTGACCTCTATTTTTTTTTTTTTTGAGACAGAGCCTCAAGCTGTCACCCTGGATAGAGTGCCGTAGCATCACAGCTCACAGCAATCCCCAATTCCTGGGCTCAAGCGAGTCTCCTGCCTCCGCCTCCCAAGTAGGTGGGACTACAGGCGCCCGCCACAACGCCCGGCCATTTTGTAGTTGCAGCCGTCATTGTTGTTTGGCGGCCAGGGGCTGGATTCGAACCCGCCAGCTCAGGTGTACGTGGCTGGCGCCTTAGCCCGTTGAGCCACAGGCGCCGAGCCTATTTTTTTTTTTTTTTGAGACAGAGTCTCACTATGTCGCCCTTGGTAGAGTACTATGGTGCCCCAGCTCACAGCAACCTCAAACACTTGGGCTTAAAGCGATTGTCCAAGTAGCTGGGACTACAAGCGCCCAACACAACACCCGGCTATTTTGTTGTTGCAGTTGTCGTTGTTGTTTAGTTGGCCCCGGCCGGGTTCAAACCCACCACCCTTGGTGCATGTGGTTGTAACCCCTGTGCTAAGGGCGCCAAGCCAGACCTCTATTTTTTTTGAAAGGGGGTGACTTAGACTGGTAGGTGCACTTTAGCTGCTCTGAAAGTTCCAGGCCTGTCTGCATCTTTTCAGCAAATACAATAAACACAGTGTTCAGGCCATTCATTTCTTCTACATGACTTCGATTAAAAAAGTAAAAAATACAAGTGCTGCCTCCTATGGAAGCTCTTGTAGTTCCCGAGGAGGTATAGAAACATAAACTGACAGCCTTGCCCAGTGATTTTGGGGTGAGGTCAGAACTGTTCCAGTACCTAGTGAAGTAGAGAATCCAATTCTGGAGTGTTGGCTCTGGTATCCCAAATCTGCTGAAGATGCTCGCACAGCCACTCTGCCACTGTGGTGTTCCTTCTGGTGCCTGCTTAAATGAAATAATGAAGCCCTGTCTTAAAGAAATGTAACAATATCTGAAAGAGGGCTGAATATGGATTTTAGAAAACAGTGGGTTTTCTGAAGTCATGAGATTTACACAGGAGAAACTGGAGTTCTGACCCTTAAGAGGAAACTCACATGAGTAAATCAAGATTCTGTCCCTTGCCCCAAGCAGAGCTGCTGGTCCCTGAAAAGATGCCCTACCACACTGTTGTCTTACTTGGAAAAGTTTAAAGAAACACATGAAGAAGGGTGGGAGCTGTAGTTCCATGAGGATTATGGGCCATCCAGCCCCATAGCTGCTTCTGGTGCATTCTAGATTTACTTGACCAGCTGGTTATGGCCATGATGTGTGAGAAGCTGGAATGCACGGTGTTTCAAGCTTGTTGTGAACTCAGAAAGGGAGGCAGGTCCAGTAACGTTCATTCCCTTATGCATTGGTTCTCGACCTTCCTAATGCTGCAGCCCTTTAATACAGTTCCTCATGTTGTGGTGACCCCCAACCATAAAATTATTTTCGTTGCTACTTCATAACAGTAATTTTGCTACTGTTATGAATCATAATGTAAATATCTGATATGCAGGATGGTCTTAGGCAACGCCTATGAGAGGGTCGTTCGACCCCCAAAGGGGTTGCGATCCACAGGTTGAGAACCGCTGCCTTACAGCATGTTGGTCTCTGTAAGGTTCTGTCCTGAATCCAGCAGAATTTAAGTGCTGTCTTGCCAAATTTATGGGCGGAAGCAGGAGGGATGCTGCTGCTACAGGAAATCCTCCCCAGTGAGTAAACCCTGGACAAAACACCAACTTACAGGTCCTGACCCAACTTTGGCAACACCAATTGTTCAGAAAAGTTGAAAAAAGAAAACGTGAGCTTGTTTGGAGTTGGATTCCGTTTGGAGGAAATATCATTTCTGCCAAGGATTCATGCAGACCCTTTCCCCACCTCATAAAAGGTCATCTGACCTTGCCAGAAGGTTGGAGAGAGGCAGACGAAGTGGCCAATTATTTTTATGAAAGTGAGTTGTGCAAATCACAGACTAGTGAACTTGACATTGAGCCTGGGAAATATTCAGAACAGATAACCGGTGAAAAATATTTGTGACCCCTGGGAAGAGGAAGCACCAGTCACAAAGATCAAGCCATGCTGGGTTAAGCTTATTTTCTGCTGTCGGATGTAGAGACTGGTAAATCATGGAAATAGCATGTGTGGACCCAGAAAGCATATTTACCAGGATTCTTTTCAGTGATAAGTGACAGAAACTCAATTCAAGCTGTTTTTCTTTTTTTAAAATAAGGGAATATGTTGATTTACATAATTAAAAAGTTCTGGAGTTGGCCCATCAGGATCCAGGGAAGCAAATGATATTCCTGGAACTTGGTCTCTATGCCCCTCTGAGTTGGCTTCATTCACAGACTAGATCCTTCTTAGAGAGTGGCCCCCAAAAGCTCCAGGCTTATATTGTCTCAGCCTAGTAGCTCCCTTGGAAAAAAGATTCTCTTTTAGGGTGGTGCCTATAGCTCAAAGGAGTAGGGCGCCGGCCCCATATACTGTAGGTGGCAGGTTCAAACCTGGCCCCAGCCAAAAACTGCAAAAAAACCCTCCAAAAACAAAAAAAGATTCTCTTTTAATACTTCTACCAAAAGTCTAATATTTGTTCTGAATGGACCATTGCTTCTCGTGTGCTCATCTCTTGGAAGAAACTTCTGAGGCCAGGAGGGAGGGTCAGCCCCACCCACACTATTTGGGTGGAGAGCAAGAGAATGGTGGTTCTCCCCAGGAAACTGAGGTACTCTTGCCAGGAGAGGGGGCTAGACCCTGGGCAGGCAGAAAAAAGCAACTAGGAAAGCATATAAGAAAAAGCATTCAGGGTGGCGCCTGTGGCTCAGTGGGTAGGGCACCGGCCCCATATACTGAGGATGGTGGGTTCCAACCTGGCCCCCACCAAACTGCAACAAAAAATAGCCAGGCATTGTGGTGGGTGCCTATAGTCCCTGCTACTCAGGAGGCTGAGGCAAGAGAATAGCCTAAGTCCAAGAGTTGGAGGTTGCTGTGAGCTGTGACAGCACAGCACTCTACCCAGGGTGATAAAGTGAGACTCTGTCTCTAAAAAAAAAGAAAAGAATTAATCCCAGCTACCTGGGAGGCTGAGGCAAGAGAATCGCTCAAGCCTAAGAGGTGGAGGTTGCTGTGAGCTGTGACTCCACAGCACTCTACGGAGGGCGAGAGAGTGAGACTCTGTCTCTACAAAAAAAAAAAAAAGAAAA